>VZTB01011202.1:117235-136034 GCA_013397245.1 Thryothorus ludovicianus | reverse complement strand
GGCGACACTCAGGAGGCTGCGGGGTCCCCGGTGCTTGCCTGCTCCCCACCCTCGGGCAGGGCGGGGGGCGCGGGTGGCTTCTCCTGCGGGGAGAGCGAGGGTCAGGGATGAGCCAGCCAGGCCCTGCTCAGCCCACAACACCCGTTGGGGAACCCCCATTTTCCGGGAAGCCGCGGGGCTCAGCAGAAGCTCACCCCGACCAGGGCTGGGGGGACCCGCGTGTCCCTCCCGCGGACCGTGCTGGCACTGTCCCCGTCACTGTTCGATGGCAGCGACACCACCGGGTGGCGCTTTTGGTACGCGGCACCGGGCACCGAGCGGCACCCGGCGCTCAGCCCGTCCCGCCTCGGGACGGAGCGGGGACCCGGTGAGCCCCCCCGCCCACCTGTGCCGGCCGCCCGCGGCGCGGGGGCTGTGTCCCGCCGTGGTTCACCGTCCACGGCCCCAGGGACTGGCTGGCGTAGAAGTCCATGGGATAAGGCTGCTGCCACTCGATGTCCTGCAGAGCCACTGCAGCCTGCGGAGAGGATGGGGGATGAGTTCCAGGGCAGTGCCCACAGAGGGGGAGCTGGTGGTGCTGGGTCAGGTCCCAACATCCAGCTTGGTGTGCTGAGGAGGGCAGTGCTGGGGCAAAGCTCAAGGAACTGGGAATCCCACTGGTTTCACAAAAGACTGGATATCCCAGCAGCATGCCTGGGCTGTGCACAGAGCACAGGTGGAGAGAGGAGGGGACATTGTCTGGGTTCAAGGACATCCCCAAGCCTGCTCTGGTGCATCAACCCAAGCCAGGACTGTCCCCCCAAAACGGAGAGGGGTGCTCACCTCATAGGGTGTCAGCAGTGGCTTGCTGAAGGCTTCTCCCCAGTCAATGGAGAGTCGAGGACAGGCTACCTGCACCCACCTGGAAGAAAAATGTTACAATGGGGATGAGCATTTTGGGAAGAACAAGCCACAGTGAAGCCCCTCAGCAGAACCCCAGAAGGTCCTTACTGTGCCAGTGCCACCCTGGGAAGGACAGCCATGCCCCTTCCCTGCACAGTGACAGCAGGATGGATGTGTCAGGGACAGCTTCAAGTGGGAATTGCACAGGGATGGGGCACTCTGGGGCTGGAGGGGGGTCAGCAGCACTCACACATCCACCTCTGGGAAGAGCTTTAACTTGCTGGGGAAGATCTCAGACAGCAGCACCCGCACATAAGGCCGGCCCAGGGCACGGAGACGCAGCTCCAGGTGCTGTGGGGCAAAAAGGCACCTGGCAGGGTTAGGGTCCCCCAGCAAGCCCCCCCCAAGCCCTGCCCACAGCCCCTTCCTAGCCATCAGACCCTCTGTGGGTCCCAGCTCTGCCCCACAGCCGTGTCCCCTTGGCAGTCATAGGCCAGACTACAGCCATGGCTCCGGCTTGAGCCCAGCTCTCCCCAGCACGTGCCTCAGCCTAATGAAGTAATTACTGCTCAATGACAACAATCTGTTCTCGTTAGCGGCTGCCTGCCCTGGGACACCCGCCTGTCATGGGCTGGCTGCAGCCAGAGCTTGCAGGAGGAGAGGGGCCAGAGATGTCCTTGTCCTCCAGAGCCGGCACTAATCACCCCCTGCCCAGCCAGCCCCGGCCATGCCCGTGTCCTGCCCACTGCAGAAGAGCAGCTGCTGGGACCTTGCTGCCCTTCTCTGCCCACTGGCCCCTGCACTGCCTCAAATCACACCTGTGGCTACCCCAGAATGTCTGGGTGTGAGCAGGGCCACCATGCTCAGAGGGCAGAACTCTGCTGTCCTGCTCCCTTCGGGTGCAGAAAGCGCCAGCACGGCAGCTGAGCAGGGATGCTGAACCTGATCGGAAGTTCATCCAATTAAAACAAACTCAGCCAATTAATTGCTGAGCTGTCTGGGTGGGGGGGGTTCTCCAAGACTGGCCAGCTCTCCCCAGGAATGGGTTTAATGAGCCCTTGTCCAGCCTCCCTCATCTGCTGCTAATTGCCCACGCAGGCTGGGGCCAGTGGCCACTGACGGGCTGCCAGCGGTGCCACATCCACCCTCAACCCTGGCAGCGAGGACAGCGATGGTGCCATCGCTCACCAGTCCTTCCCCCCAGCCAACAGCAGTGCCTGGTGCTGCGTGGGGACATTGGGGAGGTACCTGTAGGATGCTGGGGGAGCCCTGACGTCCCAGCGTGCCCAGGATGAGGCCCCAGCAGCGGGCACTGGTGGCAGTGCGGATGGCGTCCTGCCGGGCGCGGTGCATGCGCTCGTGGCTGTAGTGCTCCTGAGAGAACACTTTGCTGTAGGGATCATACCTGCAAAGCACAGCCGGGCTCACACGTGCTCCATCACCTGCCCTCCTCCCAGCGATGCCCGTCCCTCATTAGCACTAATTGCCTCCCACAGCATCTGTCCTCCTGGCTGATGTAGGACCCAGTCGGCTCGTTAGGGGACAGAGGGACAAGGATAGGGACAAGTGTCCCACCACAGCACCCCAACACCCAGCACAACCTCGGCTCCGTGCTCAGCTTCATATTCAGCTCCCCCCCCCATCCTGGCTCATCAATTATGAAGAATTCTTTGATTTGTTGCTTTGTTTGACGAGGAGAATTTTAATCAAATCCCACTCGGGTTTCGGCAGCTTCACCAGCGCCATAAACCTGACGTGCGCCTCCCGTTTGTAACAAACGACCTACTAGGAAATTCAGATTCCGCCAAATGGGCCCAGCCTTTCACTCCTGATATTTCATCTGCTTTCAGCGGCCTCATCATCGCGCTTTATGGCCTCTGCCTGCAGCAGCCGGGCTTTAATGGCTGCACCTCCACGAGCTTTCACAGGTACTTGTCAAAATGTTTATATTCAGCCGGAGTAAATGGCTGGTGTTCATCTCCCCCGAAGCACCTCCTCACCCACCCCCTGGCCTCTCACCCGCCTGCTGCCTGCTGCTGGCAGCTACCTGCCCAGCCTGGGGTGTTCCTGGGGTGCACATGGGGACAGATGGGGTGCTCCCCACCATGGGATTGGAGTGGGTGCCTGTACCTGTACGCAGGTATCCCCGGGTTGGCAATCATGATGGACTCCAGGTGGAAACGCCCATCGCCCAAATACCTGCAGAGATGGGAGGGAGAGCTATGGCACTGGGAAACAGCAGCACCCCATCCACGTGTCCAGTGGTTTCCCAAACTGCAGCACAGTGGAGATGCCAAGAATCCAAGCTCCTGTGCTGGGACCCAGGGGCAGCAGGCACAGCCTGCCAGGGCTCCCTGGCATGGCAGGGTTGGAGAGGCAAAGGAGGGGTGCTCACACCAGCACAGGGTGGCTGGGAGCTGCTCAATCTCAATGGCTGGTTCTAGACGTTGCTGCTTCCATTTCTAATCGGATTTCCAGTCAGCAATTACATTTCAAAGCCTTTCATTCAGCTGCCCTAATGGAGTGAGGGCTTGGAAAATGAATTCAGACGTAAAACTTGACTAGATTTTGCCCTTAATTGGAGAATGACATTTTGGGAGATCAAAGCTAATTTGTCTGCAAAAGTTAGCCCCAGAGACGGTGCAAAGAAGAAAATAATAACGCAGGGAGGACGCAGGTAAGGCCGAGTGCACCTGCGCGGGTTGGTACCGCACTGCCGCTCCTCTGCCAGCTGAAAGGACCCACTCTCACCAATGCAGTGCCAGCCTGGCTGCCCCTGATGTCCTTGGAGAGATGGAAAGCAGCTCAGGATGAATCCACAGCTCCCACCGACCCCGTGTCCAGCAATCCAGAGCCCAGTTCCCTGCACGGCCGTGCTTGGAAAGGCTCCGGTGCTGTTGGCTCCCAGCAGTGTGGGCAAGAAGGAGCTCAGCAAGGCCCAAACTCATACCTGGGCTCCCCAGCTCCCCCCAAGGGTGGGGTCCTTTGTATTTATTTATTCTGCAGCACACTGTATTCACAGTACATTAAGCATTTCCATTACCTAAAATAATTAGGTGATAGGAAGCGAAGTGCTCCCTCTAATTTGCTGTCCTTAAATAAAATTAATGTTGCTGTGATGTTGGGCCCCGGCCATTTGTCTTTTCCAATTATCCACCCGCCCTTCCATCTATTATCTATTCTGATATACGACTCAATTATTTCCTCTGTGCTACAAGCACACGCCACTTAAAGCAGCATGAGGAGCTGAAGGGGGCCCACCCCAGCCTGTGGATGTCCCTCACCACCCCCCAAAAATTGCACAAAACCAGGCAGGGGATGCAGGAAGGATGGAAAGTCTGGGGCAGGCGGGAGGATGCTGAAGGACCCCTGGTACTTACACAATGGCATCCGTGTCCTGAGCAAGCCGGGGTGATGTACAGCCCAGGATTTCCCCGGGGGACAGTGGCTTACACTGGGGCACACACACCTTGTACTGGGAGCGCAGCTCCTGTGACACTGCCTGTGGGAGACGTGGGGTCAGCAGGGACAGGCCATGGCACAAAGGGTGGCTGAGGATCCCTGGGGACACCCCAGCCCTAGCAGTCCCAGCTGTTGTGACCCAGTGGAGGCGAACCAGCCCGCTCGGGGTGCCACCGGGAACAGCCCCGCGCAGCCGGGGATGCTCAGCGAGGCTCAGCCAAAGTATCAATTAAAAGACAAGGGGAAAGGCTTAACGCTTGGATAGCCCCGTGTTTTGATAGACACGGCTCAAGAGGCTCATTCATCTCCTCCCGTCCTGCCCAGCCGGCCTTTCAGGGGCAGACAGACAGACCCGCCGGAGCTTCCCCGGCCGCTGCCGGCACTGCATCAAAATGCCAAGTGCTCCACCGCCTGCCCTGACATTTCCAGAGCAGCTCCCGAGGGAGCTGGGGAGGGGTGCCGCCATGAAACATTGATCAGAGTTATTATAAAGTACTTGATCAACATTATGGCAGCAGCACATTATTGCAGCGACTCGGCAGAGGGGAACCAGCTCCATCAGCATCTCGGGGCAGCCGCTCCCACCTCGGGGCTGGGACGGGGAAGGGCTGAGCCAGAGGAAAACTCGGAGGGAGACAAAAGCCAGGGATTTCCACCTCACCTGTAGTGTGGAGACAAACTGGATGGTGCTGACCAGGGCCAGGGAGGTGCCTGCTGCGAAGTTGAAGCGAATGGTCTCAAGAAAATGGGATGCATCGATCTTTATGTCCACGAACACATAGAGCATCTTCAGCCCCTCTGTGGGGTCGATGGGAACTGGTGATGGGAAGAGACAGGGGTATGAGTGTGGGGCACACCCAGGGCTCCAGTCAGCTCCAGGCTGTTGCTGCCTGCAGCTGTTGGGGATAAAGTTGTTGTTGGGGCTCCCTGTGCCCCAAACTGCCCTGGCATAGGCAGGGTGGGCTGTGCTACCCCTCTGCCTGTGCTGGCACCCAGGGCACAGGGTGCAGATGAGAGCCACAGAGAGCACCCGCTCGTTTCTCTCCAGATAATGGCAGCCTGGGGAATCAATGAACACAAATCTAATTACCCCTGGTGCTAAGAAGCCTTTGTCACCACGATTAAGTGAATAATTAAAGTACACAGAGTCCACATCGATCTGCAGCTCCGCGTTCACTTCCCATTTTGGTGCTCTTCGCTTGATCACAATTAAGTGCAAATTACTCCCTCCTGCGGGGCACAGGGGCTGGGAGGGAATAGGAAACATCCATGTGCCTCACCATTGGCCACCCTGGTGACAGGACCACTGTGAGCAGCTCAAAAGGAGCCCAGCATCCTCACAGCAGCCCGTGGGTAACACAACTCTGCCCTGTGACCTACCCGACTCTGACCTCTGACCCACCCAACTCTGCCCTGTGACCCACCCAACTCTGACCTCTGGCCCACCCAACTCTGCCCAGGGTGACAAGGCCATGGGCAGCAGATGGCAGCTGGGCTGGTGACAGTCAGCCTGGCAGTGCCTGCCTGTCCCTGCAGGGAGCAGCTCCAGCTGATGTGACTCCCATTCTCCAGAGCAGCCTGATGGATACGGCTCCTTCCTCCCCTTCCCGCTGTTCATTCATGAAGAGCAGGCTGCAAACCAGGAGTTTTATACTCCCTGTTCCAGTGGTGCCCATAACCCTCCTTCTGTAACAAAGCACCTAGCACACATATTTATCACCACGAACGCTCACACCGATGTGGCTTTCAGGACAGAGTTCTCAACTGGGGAGTCAGTATTTCACACAGAGCCTGATGCAATTCTTCAAACTCGTTTATAGGGCCCCATAAACGTCCAGGAGGGCTGCCAGGTGCTGGAAGCGTGGCAGCAGCAGGGATGCACACACCTCCCACTCATTATGGCAATTCTGCAGATCCACCTTAAAACCCAGAGCGTCTTATTGTTATTTTTGGGCTGATTCCATCCTGGGTGGACTTCAAAGTTAGCAGCATCTGGGACAGCAGCGCAGTTTCCATGGCAACTGGATCCAGAGTACTGTCCGCCTGGGGAGCACACAGCCTCCTCCTCCCTTCCCCGCCCAGCCTGCACTGTACCCGCAAAGCCGCCTTCCCCGGCCCCGGGGCCAGCAGGACCCCCAGGCCCTCCCTCTCCTCTGCCATCATTCCCTTCCCCATCACTCCACAGAGGCCAAGTGAGGGGCAAGAGCAGCCTCATCCCCGCTCCTGGGCCAGGAGGGTCCTGCCAAGCCACAGCCTTGCTGCTCTGCTCTTGGGGACGAGGCTGGATCCGTGCGCTGCTGCAGCAGCCGAGCAGGATGAGCACGCCCTGCTGCGCCCCAAATCCTGCCTGTGAGCAACCACCCAGCCAGCCTGGCCCCGGCCAAAGCCAGCAGCTGAAGCTGGAGAACAGAAAGCCCTTTGGGAAGGGATTAGCCTTTGGCACTAAGTCTCCGAGCTGGCGTTGAGAGGGGTGCGGAGTTGCTCGGCGTGGCACGGTGGCAGTGGTGTAGCCTCCACAGTGCCACACACGGCCACCCCAGCAGCACCCCGGGACTCAGTGTCACCTACTCAGGCAACTGTGTCCGTAGTGCACCAGGAAGTCAGCACCCAGGGCCCGGGCCGTGTAGTCGTCCACGCAGCAGGCGCCGTAGGTCACGTCACCCATCACCACCGCCTCTGCATCCGTGAATCTGTGGGAAGGCAGAGCACTGAGGGTCACGGCTGCGTCACCGCAGCCCAGCTTCTGTCCCCCAGCCCCTGGCACGTCACTATGGGGGGACCCCACGCTGCCACCGAGCCACGCGCCGAAGAGGACAAGCACTGGCTACTCTCCGAGATGTCAACATGATTAAGCTGGAGAGCGGTAATCCGCCTCTTCAATTGGGTAAAGCTGTTTGCAATTCAGCGGATTATCCACTCATCAAACAATACGCTGCCAGATTCCTAATGCTCCAGCGGGGAGAGCAGCAGAGGGAGACCCGGCACAGCGTGGTGCCACCGCTTCCACCAGCCAGCCCTGGGGACTGGAGCCACCAGGATGGGCAGAATGGCTGTCCTGGCATCTCTTGTGGGGCCAGCCAAGCCATCATCACCCCATGCCTGGGCACTGTGTGAGAATCCATTCTGCACCTGGCTGTGTCACCCCTGGATGCCAATTTGGCCAAACTGGGTGACTTCCAGAAGAGGTGGTGCCTAAGTAGCACTTGGTGATGGAAAGCACCAAAGCACCACCACTGCTGTCCCCTACACTCAGTGCTCCAGTCTAAACCCACTTGGCACTTGCTAGCCTGGTGTGCGAAGAGGCACACACCAGCACTGAGTTGCAAAGCCAGGGCTCTGGCATGATTCAGAGGCACCACCTTTGTGGGTATTTATTGCACCATTTTGGGGGATTATTAGCTTGGCTGCCTTCCCAGGGAGCTGCTGCAGCAGGATGAGAGCAGGTATCGCGATGACAAAGCCCCGTGCCTGGAGGGGCTGCTTAAACCAGATGCTAATTCCTTATTTACTCGAGGCCTGCTGTAGCTCGGTGCCAACGGGGTCCCCCCTGCTGCTGGCACAGGGGACAAGGGAAGGAGGGGGCCCTGGCACAGCGTCACCCCCTGCAGCACCCATGGCTGGCTGGGGTCCAGGGTCCCGCGCTCCCCCCAAGCGCCAGGCAGGGAGCGTTACGTCGGCGGCAAGAATAGAAATGGTGGGCAGAGCTGGGCAGATGGCAGAAGGTGGAGAAATGGCGGAGCGTGCTGAATATTAACAGCTCCGGCCCATCCGTCAGCGCCCGGGGAGGGGGACAGGGGAGCAGCAATGCTGGAGCATCCCCAAGGAGGGGGCACAGCCATCCTCACCTCCCGAGTCCAGCCCGGGCAGCTCCCACTCCACAAGGGTTGGGGATGCAGATGAAGATGGGCTGGATCCTGCCAGCACCCAAATCCCGTGATTCCTCACGGCCAGCGTGGCCTGGAGGGGAGGATGGCCCCTCCACTGCCCACGTGGCCAGGCCGTGGGGCTGGGGGCTGCCAGTGAAGGTTCGAGAAGACTCTTCCCACCCTTATGAGCCCCCAGCCCCCTCCTCTAATGAGAGGTGATGAGATGAACATGAATCAGACTCCACACATCTCAGCAAAAGTGGAAAATTATTCAGCTCCTTAAGATTCAGGATGGGGAGGTCTGACTCAGAGCGGCAGCCAGCGCCGCTTAATTTTTTATAGATTAAAATGTATGCAAATTGGCCCAAACCCCAGAGAAAGTCCCTGGGGGTGAAGAGCAAGAAAGTGAAATAGCAACGGTGGAAGGAGGAGGGCAGAGGTGCCCGTGGCCCTGCCCAGTGTGTGGGGCTGCAGCTGGGCAGGGAGAGATGAGGCTGAGCCTTGCGCTGGCCACGGGCAAGATTCCTCCTCTGGCTGCAGAGAGTGGAGTCACAGGTGAGCAAAGAAGCCACAGGATGGTGCCTGGTGAGGAGGGAACCAAATGGTGCTGGCAAGGCCAGGAGCCTGCTGGTGCTGCAGAAGGGGCTCCAGGAAGGCACACACCGGGATCGCCCGCTCCGGCTGCGCTGGACAATCGAGCGGAGCCGTAATCATCTCCCGAGACAAATCAAAGGCAAGCGCCAGGGCCTCCCCTTGATGTTTTAATCAGTTCGGTGTCGCCAGAGTCTTTCATCAAACTACAGAGGAAGGAAATGTCAATTAGCAGCCACCTGCCTCTAACACGGGCTGGGGAGCTGCTCCCCAACCAGCCTGGACCAGGATGTGGGTAAGAGGCAGCCAGGGCAGCGTCTTTGTCAGTGTTTTGTGTCCCTGGAAGTTGTCACAGCCACGGATGGGTCCCAGCAGCGTGCTGGCAGTGGTGACAGGGATGTCCCCACCCAGCGCTGAGGCACTCATTACAGCTGGGAGCTCATGAATATTGAACACGTGGGGAGGTTATTCATCTTTTACATCCCGCAAACCCCGCTCATTCTGAAAAACCGCCTGGCCTTAGCATTTTTCTCATCTCCTCCTAATTCATTATCTGCTCCTTTAAACAGATGGCTCCCAAAATCCCATTTATAAAGCGCCATGCTCAGCACTGGCAGGATGTGCTCCAGGGCAGGCCAGGTCCCGGCCCCAGTCCCAGCTGGGACCCTCAGGCCCTCCCAGCCCTGCTCCACAGTGCAGGATGGAGGCAGCAGCAATCCAGGGACAAGTTTTGGGGCTGAAAATGCTGGGTCAGACATGCACACATGGGGCCTGCATGTCTCCAAGCATGGAGTAGCCAGTCCCTGTCACCTGAGCACAGGCACTTGGCTGGAGCAGCCCTGATTTATCCCAGCCCCTCGAAAAATGAATGAGAGCATTTGCTGCTGGCAGGAGTGCAAGGTCCCTTGGCAGTGTGTGAATGATACAGTGCTGGTCCTCAAGCCATGAGGCAGAGCTGCTCTCCCCAGCAGGAATGAGTCCTCAGCCCCTGTGTGTCCACCAGCCCTTGATGGGGAGGGGATTGAGGGGCCTGGGCTGAGAGTGGCCAGTCCTGGCACCTCTGGTGCTATGGGAGGATGGAGCCAGCACTGGGATGGACGCCAGGGTGCCTGAATGTTGTGCTGGGAACAAGGACACAGTGCAGACTGCCTCTTGCCTCACAGCCACCTGTCTCACCTGCATGTGGCCCTTCAAATACCCCACAACCACCCCATAATCACCCCACAAACTCCACCTCCACTGCCTGCCCTGTGCCTGAGCCCAGTGTGTCCCAGGACACCCGTGGGTGCTGCTGTCCTGGGCTCTGGGGGCTGAGCCCAGCCATGGCTGAGAACAGAGCACTTAATTAGAGGAGAAGCCCATCACCAAGCCCCATTACCAGACTCCCAACTTCATTAGCACAGGAAGGCTGCACGTAATTAAAATAATGAGTTTGCAATTTTATTGCAATTGGTGCTGGAAGAGCCCGGCTGCAGCTGGGCAATGATGGAGCCCCACAGAGCTTCTGCAAATGGGACATGATGGGGAGAGGTGGGTGTCCCCACAGCCCCCCAGGAGGAATCATCTCCAGCTGGGTCCCCTCAGGGGACTTCCCACTCTGTCCTCACTATAAGGTGGCAGGGCAACCACCTCCTCTCAAGGAGCATGTCCCAGGGCACCCCAGTTTTGCTGGTCCTGTAGCAGCAAAAAAAAACCCAAAACAAGGCAAACCAGGGGCCAGTGCATGTTGGTTGTAAAGCCATCGTGACCATCCTGTGTCTGGATGGTGCCTGTCCCCTCTTCACAACAGCCAGGTCACAGAGCTCTGGGATACAAGGAGGTGGCATGGGGCACCTGGTGGTGGGCACCACACTTGTGCTGCCACATCCCAGCCCTGGGAGGTGACAGCCCTACAGACCCCACAAATTCCCCCCTGGCCCAATCCCCCTGGTGCAGCCACCACCCGGGTAGAAGGTTTTGAACATCTCCAATGAAGTGAGAACTTCATTCCTCCTAATGATGCTGTTGTGTGGTTAATGACAGTGATTAAATTCCTCTGCACATCGTGCACCCGCTGCCAGTGCCTCCAGGTTGTGCTTAAAAGGACCAGAGGAGGGAAGGCAGCACTGGCCAGCAGAGCCATGGCACTGTGCAGCTGAGGCCAGATCCTGATCTTAGTGTCCCAGGGTGGCCTTTTGGGACCTCCTGGTGATGCTGCCAGCTTCATCACAGCATTCAGTGCCACACTGCTCAGTTCCAAACACCAGGCCTACCTGGCCAAGGGACCTGGGGTGCCTGCTGGCACTGGGAACCTGCTGGGCACACCAGGCATGGCACCGGGGACTGCCATCAGAGCCTGCTTTGTCCTGGCCATAGCAGGACATTTCAGTTGCTGGGCTGTGCACACAGCTGTTTAACTCTTCATTGTTCAACCAGGACCTGCTGTCACTCCAAAAAGTCCCCATATGCTCCTGAGTCTGAGACTAGGATTGTCTGTGCACCTCCAGCACCGCCTCGCATGGATCTTCCAAAGCCATTGGGAATTGGGAGGTGTTTAAANTTGGGAGGTGTTTAAAGCGGTGGCAGGGCAGCCTGTGCAGGCATCAGGACACCCCTGGGCCCCCCCTGCCACCGAGCCTCGGCTGATTAGCAGGAGCCTCTCACCCCGGCGTGGCACAGGAAGACAGAGGGATTAGCAGCTGCGAAGCCTGACAGCCGACTTTATTAACACGGAATCAAAAGCCCAGCTGAGAGCCCAGCTGATCCGTCTGCTCCAGCCCCGGCAGGGAGGGGAGCAGGGGTCCGCTCCTGGCTGCACAGCCCCCAGCTGCAAGCTGGCGGTGCAGGGGGACACGACTGCCACCTCCCCGGCACGACAGCGGGTGGGCCGGGGGGGGCTGCCCCTCCCTGAGCTGTGGTCCGAGCTCCCCCCACGCGGCTCTCCACGCTGCCGCCCCCCAGCACGAGTTCCCCTCTGCCGAATTACATCAGCCGTGACAAATGGAGCCAATTTGGAAGGTGCCGCGGGAGCGTCGTGATGCGGCGCCGGCAGCGAGCAGACCCCGGCCCCGCCGCCCCCCCCGCAGCCGGGCCGCTCGCCCCGGCACAGCTTTGACAATGACAAACCTATTAACGGTAATTAACTGGCCTCACACCGGTCAATGCTCCGAGTTGTGCTCTCGATTTCAAAGGCTCCCGGCTGAGAACCCCACCGGCCTCTCCGGCGGCGGCTGCGATGCTCCTGCTCCGGCTACATCTTCATCCCCGGCAAGCGCCGGTGCTGGGAAGCTCAGGCAGGCCCCACCTGGCTGCCCCCTCCCCTCCCCTCCTTACTCCACGGAGCTCCCCGGGGGCCTGCTCACTCCCACATGGCAGTGAGGGACGTGGTGACACTGCCATCCCACTGCACAGGGACAGACAGACGCACAGCGAGCAAGCTGCCTGTGGTGCGGGGGAGTCAGCCACATCCCCGCTCTTGGCTCTCCCCAGCACCACCAGGCCACGGCACAAATATTCTATTAAAAGGCAGCTCCAGCAGAAGGGATAAATATTCTGTCTGAGTGGCAGCTGACACGGTTCCAGTTCAACCGAAACGCACACGGGGGTTGGCACTGTCACCCCAGGGGCACCAACCCCGGGCATGGCTCTGCAGCCAGCAGCAGAGAATGTAGGGGAGGGGGAACTCACTCCCCAAACTCCCACCAGCAAGGACAGGGCAGGAGGCTGTGGGGATGGGCTGGGGAAAGGGGCTGCTCGCTGAGCAGTGCCCCCTGAGGGCACGCAGGTATTCCTGTCACGCTCAGCCCTCACATCCTTTCTGTCACCAGGAGGAAGGGGACACCAGCCCAGGGCTGATGGTACCCCTAGCCCCTGTCCCCAGCCTGGCCACGGCAGGCAGAGCACACAGCTGCAGCGATTCCTGTCACGTCGGAGGCTCATCCGGCCCCAGCACTGGGTGAGGAGGGCCAGCAGGAGCGAGCGGCCGAGCTGCAATTCCACATTAATACTGGCGATGAATATTAATAGCAGGGAGAGGCAGGAACTAACGAGGCCACCTGCCGATTCACACCTCACCTCCAGCAGTGTAACCGGGTCCCCAGTGTGTCCCTGAGAGAGCTGGGCTCACTCCTGCCCACAGCCACAATCTTCTGGCTGGCAGTGCTGGTACCCAGCACAGCCACATCCCCATCAAGGGTTATGGATGGCAGCCAGTGCTCCCAGTAAGGGAGTGGCAGTGGGGTGTCTCTGGGTGCTGCATGGTGGCAGTGAGACAAGGATACGGCCCTCCTGCTCAGCCCCACATCCAAACACCATCCCATCCCCACACCCCCTCCCTTGACTGGGCACCTTCACCCACGCAGCATCCATCTCCCATCAGCACCCCTCACCAGCACTGTGGGACACCCACAGCAAAGAGTGTGAGTCCAGCAAGGATGCCAGCACCCTAGAATCCACCAGCACCCTGGCATTCAGCACCCTGGAATCCACCATCCACCGGGAAGTGGAGCTTAAGGTTTCATTCAGATAAAAGAGCCCCTTAATCCGCTGCCTTTGAAGTCGGAGACATGAAAGCGGCTGGGTGCCAAAGCCGGAGAGGAGGCAGCTCCACTTAAAGGGACAAACCCACGCGGAGCTGCCCACACTCGCACCCATCCCCTGCCCCCCGCGCCCGTCCCCTGCCCACGCCCACCTTCCCACCGAGTGTGGGGCTGCCTCGACCCCCGAGGGGGACGCGGTGGCAGAGCGGGGACAAAGCCCGCGGGCACGGCTGCCTTCCCAGCCAGCACGGCAGCGGCGGGGAGGCGAGGCTGCTGGCCTCGGCAAGGCAGCTGCTAATGAGTGCCACGACCCCGACGGCAGACGAGGCACCAAGTGCTATTAGCACTAATTCATTGTGCTAAAACAGAGAGGGGCTGCGGAGGGGGCTGTGGTGGGTGGGAAGGGAGGCAGGCGAGCTCGGCAGGAAAGAGATCACGGCCAATTTCTGCAAGGTGCCTGCATCCACTGTCCCTGCACAACCCAGCTCCTCTCCAGTGCCTCAGTCTCGCCCCCAAAGCGGCACAGAAAAAATCAAGAGAGGAGCCGTGGCGAAGAGGTCACACAGCAGGACTGACCCTTTCTGTGCCATCACCGTGGCCTCAAGCCTCCCCAGCCACAGCAAGGCTGCCCCTGCACATCTCCAGGCTGAGCAGCGTGGCTGCAGAGGCAGGACGAGGCCGTGGGGGAGGAGGATGGGTCCGTGCCGCAGCGGTGGCCCCGCTGCCAGCCCTCCCCTGGCTGTGCTGCTGCGCCGAGCGCTCGGGCACCGGGCCGGCGTCAGCCGCTTGTTAACACGGCTGCTCCCCGGCTCCAGCACCCCCGCGGGGGCCCCGGCATGCTGAGCCTGTCAGCAGCTCCCAGCACAGCCGAGAGGGGAGGAAAAGCCAAGCATTGAGGGCTAGGCTGGCACCGTGCCGGCCCCTGTCCCCAGGGCTGGCAGTAGGTCCCTGTGCCGTGCAGCAGGGCTGCCCAGATGTGCTCAGCCAGGCTGTGGCCCCACAAAGGCAGCCACAGCACCTTCTCATCCATAGCCCTGAGCCTCACCCTGCCAGGGGCCACCTCAGTGGCAGCAATAGCCCCCATCCCCTCGCCAGCCCTGGAGGAAGAGCCGAGGTCTTACCGCTCAATGATGTCAGCGATGGTGCAGGCGAACATGAGGAGCCCTTCTGGCATCTGCAGGGCCACTGGGAAGAGAAACAACCACGGGGTTAGGAGGGGCTGGAAGGGACATCCTGAATTGGGGACCAGCTCGAGGTGCAGCCACAAACCACCCTCCCCAAACCAGCCAGATGTTGGCCAAAAGTCCAGGTGGCTCTGGCAGCTGGGGTGCAGACTGTCCTGCCTCGGGCCGTATCCACTCTCCCTGTGCACACACCTCATCCCTCTCTGAACCCGCTGACACTGCTGGTCTCTCCCACTTCCCGCAGTAATGACTTCCACATTTTAATTATGTGCTGCACAGCAAAAGGTACTTTCTTCTGTTTATTTTAAAACTGCTGCTAATAATGTAAACGTGTACCCCTGGTTCTTCTGGTATAAGAAAGAGTGAATAATCATCCCTTGTTCAGCCTTTCCACATCATTCACAGTTCTACATCCCTATCATATCCCACTTCGTTCACCTCTTTTCCAGCTAAAGGATCTAAATCTATTTAATCTCTCCTTATACAGAAGCTGCTCCAAACCTTTGATCATCCTCACTGCCCTTCTCCACACCCTCCTCCCAGCTTCCCTCTCCATTTCAGGAGGGTGGCCAGCAACAGCCGCAGCATTGTGCCTTGCAGGAATTTATTCAACAACAAATTATGTTTCCTCATTTGCTCCCTCCCTACAGCTCAGAACAATCCCTCTTCCTCCAAAGGCCAGCAGACTGCCCAGTGCCTGGGTCCAGCCAGGAGCCCCCCACGGGGTGGTGGGGAGGAACAGGGACCACGATGGAGGAGGCCCCATTAATCCTGCTGTTGTTTCACCTTCCAATCCCACTAAGATATCCCAGCTTCCATGCTATCTATCCAAACATTCTCTCCAGATTCCTTCCAACAAAATTCCCGTGCTGCCAGGCCCAGTCTGCTGGCCAGCGTGGAGTTCTGTAAAGGCCTGGCTCAAATTAGGCTGATCCCACCCTGTTCCAACCCACAGGGCCCAAGGAAAGTTGCACATGCTTTGCTGACCTGGCAGGGATGAGGGTTCCATGTCCTAGCATCCCCCAGCCCATCTGAGACCATTTTGGCCTATTTGGGGCTGCCCTCCACCCCAGATCTGCAAAGAGGGGGCTGGCAGGAGGCAGCTGGGTGGCTCTCCACCATCACAACACAATGGGGAAAAACCCCACAGTAGGCAGGGCACAGGCAGGGCTGGCTGCAGCCCTGTGGGAGGCTGCGTTCCCCCAGCAACGAGCCCCTGGCTGGTCTCTGCACACGCGGATTTTTAAATCCCAGCACGGCTGGCTGGCTGATGGGCTCCGCTCCCAGCTCGGAAGCCTAAATCCCAGCCGCATATTTACATTTAATTAGGAGGTGCCAAGCAGCAAAACACAGCAAGGAAAGCCAGAGCAGCACGGCTGGGCAGCCTCGTCCAGCCCTGACTCCCACACCACAGCCGGGATGGGCCGGACAGCCCCACACCCTCCGGCCCTCTGGCACCGCAGCCGGGAGCAGCTCAGCTTCCAGAACATCCCCCGGGATGCCTGCCAGCCTTGCCAGCTCGGTGGCAGCAGGCAGAGACGTTCCCTGGTGGATACAAAGCATTTCAAATCTGGCTGTGCCACACAGCGCCACGAGCAGCCCCTGCCTGCACGTGAAGCCAGGGTGGGGACGCTGGTGACACCCGGGGATGGAGGGGGCGGCTCCGTGCCCTGCCCCCCGTGGTTGATCACATATTGCACAGTGGGATGCACAGGCTGTGCAGGGAAAGCCCTGGCACCACTCCTGAAGCCTCCACAATCGTTCTCTGCTCCTCTGGGGCTGCACAACCCTCTGAGGAAGGCTCAGAGCAGAGAGCAGCGCGGCTCAGCTCGATGCCAGCCCCTCCCTGGTGCCCGATGTTGTGGGGCTCCCCCTTCCCGGCCCCAGCAGTGTGTCAGGAAAGTGCAGAGAGAGAGGAGAGAGGCAAGAGGAGCACAGCAGGGACCTGGCCAGCATCCCAGACACATCTCCAGCCTGACAGGTCCGCGCAGCTCAACCTGTCCTGTCCAATGTGATTATAATCCAGAGATACAGATCTATTAACCCCGCTCGAGAGGAGGAGAGCTCGCCAAGACAGAGCCTAAACACCCCGGGGGCACAGCAGCACCCCTGCCCCAGCCTCACCTGCCCCACGGGGTCCCACCGCGGGGGGGGGAAGGCTCAGCAGCACAAACCAGCCCCAAAAACCGCTCATCCCCCGGGGGCAGCGCTCACCCTTCCTGGCCTGGGCCTGCCGGATGCGCCAGATGGTCTTGGGGATCTCGAAGTTGTAGTTGGGGGGCAGCGCCTCCGCCGCCTCCCGCAGCTCCGCGTTCCCGAGGATCTCCTCGGGGATCTGCTGGGCCACGCGTCGCGCCCGGGCTGTGCGACAAACGGGGGGACACCGGGAGGAGCCGTCAGAGGGCACGGAGCCCGCACGCCACGGGCCACCGGCAGCCTGGCTGACCGCCTTGCTGCGCCCAAACCCCTCAGGACAAGTGGGAAAAATGAGCGGGCTCCTGCCCTTCACGCTGAGGGAAGACCGCCAGCGCTTTTTTTTGGGGCAACAAGGCGGCTTTTTTTAGCCCAGAAAGCATCGCAGTAACTGCGTGGAAAGCCCAGGAGTGCAGCTGGCTGTCCCCACACCGAGGGCTCAGCAGGCACAGCCCCTCAGGGCTCATCGGCCAGCGACACCCTAATGCCTGCCCGTTTCCCCGACAAGGGGATCCCGTTATCCCACCGGGAAAAAGCCACCCAGCGCCGGGTGATCCATCCGCGGGAGCCTCATCCTGAAGCCGCCCCCCGACAGCAGCCGCCCCCCTACATCTCGGCGATGCCAGAGTGCAGCGGGGGAGTGACAGCAGGGGGATTATTCACTATTTCCAGCCCAACACTGGCACTCACGAGCCACCAAACCCTCCCCGCACGGCCCACGGGACAACCGACAAAGGGCCAGCTGGGCCGGGCCGGCGGCGGGGGCGGCCGGGATGGTGGCGGAGCCACCTCCCGCCATCGGCCCGGCCTCCCCCGTCGAGGCAGCCGAAACAGCGCCCGGCAGCGGCACCGGGAGCCCCGCGCTGAGCCGGTGGCAGCCCACCTTTGGCGGGCCCCGGGGCCGCGCTCCCGACCCGCACGGGGGCCGCCATGGCTGTGGCGCACGTGGAGGCGGGCAGGCAGCACTAAGCGATCCCCGCGCCAGGCCCGAGCAGTCGCCGGCCGAGAGATCGAGCTCGGGAGCGCGCCGGCGGGCCCCGACGGGACGGGCGGTGCGGCGGGGACCGAGCGCCCTTGCCACCGTCCCGGCGGGACACTGAGAGTGCAGTGCGATGTGACAAGCGCTGCGATGGCGGGGCTGTCTGCCCTTCNTGTCTGCCCTTCACGTCGGGGACGTGGTCCCGCCGCATCCATCGCGGTGCTGACGGCTCCAGGGTTAACGGTCCTACAGTTACCGCAGGGACGGGGCGGGGGCACCGGGGACGTTGTCAGGATGGCGGGTCCGTGTGTGTCCCCCCCACGCCCGTGTCGTGGGGCAGAAGCCACGTCCCTGCGAAGCATGGGGCAAGAGGGACCCGAGGGTAATGGGGACTCCCTGGAGACAGCGGGGATTCCGAAGGTGCAATGAGGACAGCGGCGCTCCCGGCGGAATAATGGGACCCTCTTGGGGCAGTGGGGACAGCAGCGCTCCCGTTGGGATAACGGGATCAGCGGTGGGACAGAGGGAAGGAGGCAGGAAGGACCCTCGAGAGGCAGGAGGGACAGTCCGGGGTCAGCGGGGACCTCCAGGGGACGATAGAAGACCGAGGAGGCAGCGGGGATCCCGCGAGGAAAGGGGCGATCCCGGCGGGGCAGTGGGGACGGCTGCGTCCCCGGTGGGATAATGGAACCGCCCGTGGTGTACGGGGGAGGAGGGGCGAGGGACCCTCTGGAGGCAGGAGGGACTGTCTGGGGCCAGTGGGGACAGCGCGGGGGCAGTGGGGTGCCGGGATAGCGGCGGAGAGTGCAGGGACATCAGGAATCGGGAGACAAAGGGGACAGCAGAGACCGGGAGGCAGAGGGGACAGCGGAGCCCCCAGTGGGGTGTCCGTGACCCCGGTGGGACAGCAGGGACCCAGTGGGGCGGAGGAGACGAGCAGGGACGGAGGGCACCGTAGGGAGCGGCTGGGACCGTGCCGGGAAGGCGTGGACATCACAGCAGAGAAACGGACCGGGAGGCGACATCTCGGCAGGACACCGCGGGCAGAGGGGACAATAAGGGTCCGAGGGGACAGCGGGTCCCCGGGGAGCGGCAGGGACGGTGCTGGGCAGGCGGGACAGCGGG
>VZTB01011202.1:549-107392 GCA_013397245.1 Thryothorus ludovicianus | reverse complement strand
TTTTTTTTTTTTTTTAATTCCTTACTGCTGCTGCTCTGCTGTGCCCCAGATAGCAGAAGTGCTGAGGACAGGTGTTTGCGTCAGGTCCTGCGGCACCCGCGTCCCGCCCGGCTGAGGGGAGGAGGGATGTGCCGAGGGGATATCCCGGGGGGGAAAGGGGCAGGGAGCAGCCAGCAGAGGCCAAGGATGGAGAGAGGAAAGGAGGAAACTCCTTTAATGGCTGCACTGAGCTGGTGAGGATGGGCACTGATGGCAGTGCGGGTCTGTTCTAAGCCCAAGCACGGCTCTGTCCCCAGTTGGGGGGCAGGACAGGGATTGGGGTGTCAATTTGGGCTCTGCAGCATCCCACAGCCCCCTTGGCAACACCCTCTGTGTCATAAAGCCTCTTATTTACAACGTCCTACTCGGGAGCATCTGGGAAGCGAAGCGCGTCATTTCCAGAGAGAGCAAAAATGCTGCATATTTCAGTGTCTTTTGAATTTTTTAGGTTTCCCTGAACTGTGCTAATGGGTTGGTGGTGGCGGGGGGGAGGTGAGGGCCCAGCCCAGCTCCCGGCCTGCCTTGCTGCTCCGCCGCGCGGCCATCACTGCATTGCTGCTCTTAAAATATTCAGTGCTGTTGGCCACAATTTCACAGCGGGTCAAAGCGCGCCGAGCCAGCAAGAAGGAGGGAAAGTGTGACAACGAGATTAACCCCGGCCCGGCAGGCCCCAGCCGTGCTCGGCAGGCTGAGCACGGTGTGCTGCAGCCACCTCGTCCCAGGGGACCAGCAGCGAGTCCAGAGGGGCCACGACTCCCAAAATCCCTCCTGTTGCCCAATCTTGCTGAGTCGGTGGCGTCGCCTGCAAAATGGTGGAGGGACATTGAGAGAATCCAGAGTCCTGCTGGGAGAACTGAGCATCCCCTCCTTCTCCAAGCTGCCACAGAGCAGGAGCCTGGTGATGCAGTGGGATGAGGAGCTGAGGGTACCCCCGGTTCTTTGGGACGTTGCTGAGAGCCCTCAGTGCTTTTCCCCCCCACCAGATTGTGGTTCCCAGGCCTTACACAGCCATCAGTTGGTGCTAACGGTGGAGCAGCAGATTTACAATGCAAAAGAGCAGCTGCTTGAGCCCTGTTTGCTGACAGGGATTTAGTAATCCTGTCGTCAGCCCGGAGTTTGCTCTTGGAGTCGCTGGCTTTGGCTGCCAGGCTTTTCTAAGTAAACTTCTGAGGCTGGGGGAAAGAAGTGAAGCAAAGCACATGGTCTGTGCCCCCCGTGCAAGGGGATGGTGGGTGGTGCCTGTGATCTTGTGTGGAGCCTGGGGTGGACGAGGGATGCTGCCACAGAGCTCAGTCCTGGAAGCCACGTGTTGTTCAGAAGCTGGAGACCCCCAGGAACTGCCTGTTGCATGGGCTGCACACCCTTGGGCTGGGTTACCCTGCCTGGCCAGGTTGGCTGAGGCTTGGTCTTGTGTCTTCTGCACTTTCCTTGGATTCTTGGTCGCGTGCCACGACTCAAGAGCTCGCCACCAGCAGCGGGGATGACTGCGCACGCAAGCGTGGTGTGTCACCTGCAGGAAGTGCTGCAGCTGATGGATGCTCTCCTGGGGTTTTGAGGGCACTGTGGCTGATTTATCAGGGTGTCTCCAGGGGTCAGGGTCATGACACTGCTCTCTGTGGACAAGAGGTGGCTGCTGGGTAGAGTGTTCTGGCAAGGAGTTGGCAGCACTGTGCCCATCCTGCTGTCCCAGGCACCCCCCTCCAACCCGAAGGCAACCAGCCCTGTGGTGACACCTCTGTCACTGCCTCATCCCCAGACACACCCACTCATTCCCAAAATCACTCTTCCCAAGGGTGCAGGGGTGTGTTGGTGTCTCTGCCAAGCTTGGGGCTGGACCAGCAGTGCCCTCCTTGAGCCAGCCCCGTGGTTGCCCTCCCGCACCCTGTGCCGGCAGCAAGCCAAGCTCTTCTCCCTAATTCTCCTTCATCCCTGTTAATGTACCACCAGATGTTCTCATTATCCATTTAAACATATAATCCTCCCCCGAATCCCGCTAAGCTCCTGGCCTCCCCAATACCTCATGGCAGTGCGTTCCACAGGTTAATTATGCATTTTTAATTAATCACCAAGCAGAGAGTGACCCATGAATAAGGGATATGAAGATCCTTCAACTGGGAATAGCTGGCAAATTGTCCCCAGGCGGGGCCATGCCAGTGTCATGGTCTCCTTGAATAACAAGGCTGGCTCTAAAAATTCCTGGTTTGTGGATATGACTTGACTGGAGGTTGTGACAGAGCTGTGCCTGTGTGGATGGGACACCTCCTGTGCCTCATGTCCCCCTCCAAACGGGGAGGAACCACATCCCCACCAGAGCTGTGTCCCACCTAGAAGTGATGGAGCAAGTGCAGGGAGGAGGAGGAGTGAGGCAGGGAGGGGAAAAGAAAAAATCACATGTTGTTTTAAAAAGGCATTTTTGAGTGAATGCTGAATAGGGTTTGGGAAAATTGCCTTAAAGGCCTGTTCTCTGCAGGGACGGAGCTTTTCATGGAGCAGGAGTATTCTGAAACTTAATTGCACATTTGCACGGGCTAGTGTTTTTATTTCTCTCAGGTCTCCGAGGTGGTCTTTGAAGATTGCTGTCTCTCTGTAATGGTTTTCTTTATCTCAAATAAATTCCGCACACCTGCGAGGTGGAGCTGCTTGAAAGAAATTATGTTGGAATTGGCTCTCGATTTAATAAATCTGCAAATGGAACTGGGATGCAGAGAGGAGAGGCGGTTGGTGGGGCTGGCTGCACCTCCTCCCTGCTCCCCACCTCTCCTCTCCCTTCCCTTCTCCACCAGCCTGCTCTCAGCCTCCCCATGGGCCAGGAAGAGTGCAGAGCTGAGCAAAGTGAGTCCAGATCCTGCCTTTTCCCTCTATCAGCCACTGCTGGCACGTCTGAGGGGTCTCCAGCTGAATGTCTGGCAGCGCAGACCCCTCTAATGCCCACCTGGCTGCCTCCTCCAGGAACGTGCAGGGCTGGCACAAACCCATCTGCGCTTCCAAAAGCTGCCATTAACATCCCTGGATCTAAACACTCCCTTGATGGAGATGATACTACGAGCTGAATACCCAAGGGGTATTCCCAAGGAATGTCCTAAGGACTCTCCTTCAAGGAATTCCGATGCCATTATCATTCTTGGCCTCAGCTTGGATGGTTTGCCCCGGCTCTTGCAGCCACCCATCACAGGCTGCCACCATTTCCCCTTCTCCAGGAATCAGTTCCGCGGCTCCCCAGCTCACCAGGGGACGTTTAGCCAGCGCTCCATTTTGGAAGCAGCACAAGACACCGGAGAAAAGCCTGCGGCAGGGTTGGTGTGCTGCTGCAGCAGGCAGACACAAATTCCCCGGGCAGCCGGGGCAGCGTGTGCCGGGCAGCCCCGGCTGTCAGGCGGAGAGGGATGGGCGGCCACGGGAGTACACAGACAGGTTAATGGCAGCCGTGGATGCTGCACAATTGGATTTCACCTCCCCGCTTCTTAAGGAATCAGCAGCTCCCCCTTGCTTAGGGATCTGGCTGTCCCCCTCTTCCCCTGAGCCCCGGGATGAACTGTCACCCCCTTCGAAGCTCACCAAGGGCCATCCCAAACCCTCCCTCCCCAGACACGAGGCTGCCCGCAGAGGCCGTGCCACCTCCTGTGCGAGGCTGCTCAGGCTTCAGGTGAACAAGGCGCCGGCAGATTTTATTGCATTGCTGGGTTTTGTTCCACTCTGTTATTCGCCACGATTGAATTTGCTGCCGTGGAGGCAGGAGCCGGCGCAGCCGGAGCTCCCGCGCCGCTCCGGTGGGACCGTGACCTTGTCTGGGTGCCTCACTTAGCCCTGGGCTGGGTAATTCGGTGCCAGCGTGGGAGCTGGGCGTTCGTCTGCCTCCCACTGAGCATCCCGGCGTGGTCCCGCTCCCTTGCCTGAGCCAAATCCTCTCTCTGCTCCACTTTTAAGCGTTGACCTTGGAAAAGCTTTCAGGGAAAGCATCTGCCTTCCCAGCTCTCTCCTCTCTTTCCTACCTGATTATTGTCCCTCTGTCCTCGTCTCCCTGGGCAGCTGCTGAGGTTTCATCACTGCAGTGCCTGAACCCCTCTGCAAAGCATTCCCAAGTTTTAGTCACACTCGCTGGTTCATGGTGTCATCTGGGAAGCAGCATCTTGATTTACTCCTGCCCTGCTCTTGCACTTATGTAAAAAGCACCTCAGTTTCCTGAAAATGTAGTTTCTTGGCTCGTTTTCTCTTTGGGCAGAAAGCTGTGTGGCAGCTGAGCTGGCAACATCCCACCTTTCAGTGCAGGTGGCCTTGGACCAGTGCAATCCTGTGTGGTGGCACCGGTGCCACACCAGCACAGGACCAGACCCCAGCCCTTCACAGTGACAGGGAGCCAATCCCAGTGCCTTGGGAAGTGCAGCTGTGAGGGGTCAGTGGGCAGAGCCGTCCAGGAAGGCTGTGGAAGCCTCGTTCTCTCTGTGTTGACAGTGACAGCTCTTCTTCCCCACCAGCTGCGCCATCGCCTCTGCCCCGTGATTGAATTAGGGGGCTCTAACCCACCCCCCCTGCCCGGTCCCCGGCGCGCCGGGCTCAGATGCTGAACTCGAGAGCCATAATTTAATAAGTCTCAGGCAGACACTGCTCCGATAGCCGTCGGGATCTCACGCCTCTTCCCTGCCCAGCCATGCGCTGATTTATGCTCCCAGGTGATGGCTGGGATTTTGCCTGGGATTTGTGGTCTTCCAGGAATGATCTTTTCCCAAAGCAGGGAGCCTGTGGGGTGAGCTGGGAGCAGGAGCAGGGCCATGCAGGCTGAGGTGAGTGTGGTGTTCACACTTCACTAGTGAACCCTTTATTTGAGGAGGAAGGAGAGATGGGTGGCACAAGAACCCCATTCCTTACAGCAGCAGTTGCTCTTGGGCTGCCTGGGCACAAGGAGTTAAAAGTTGCAATTAGTGAAGTGCTGACGATGGAAAGGTGGGGTGGAAGCAAGCGGCACTAAATGAATCCTGAAAGGTTATTCCAATAAGCAGCAGCGCAGTTTCCAGCTGTGCTCACTTTCCCGGGAGCTGGGGGACAAGGGATGGGATCCACGGTGGGAGATACCAGGTGGGATGAGGGATGTTGCTGGAGGATGCTCAGGTGCCAGCAATGCCAGCTGGAGTGGAAAATATGGCAGGGGAATTAAAGCAGGAGGAGGCCAGGCCACCACATCCCAGAGATGCTCATCCAGAGCTGTGGTGGGTGAGTCCTGCCCATTCTGTGCCCCAAGTGGCTTTTCCACATGGTCCAAGCCCTGTCCCAGGCCCTGTCCCTGTGCCCCTTGTGCTCAGGGGGGGTTTGGGGAGTGGTGTGAGCCACGCTGCTGTGGCAGGGAATCCTTGAAGTGTGGAGATCGGTCCGGCAGCCGCAGCGGGGGCTGCAGGGGGAGCGGAGCCGGGAGCCGGGCGGGGGAGGATCCCGGGAAAGGCGTTGCTCTTCCAGCTGAGCAGACAGGAGCCCGGGCAGGCACAGGCAGCCAGCGGTGGCCTCTCCCTGCCAGACGTAGCTGTTCCAGCTCTCTGCTGGTGCAGCACCACGGAGCTATTCTTAGACTCCAATTTTCTGTGGGTAGCTCTGAACTCCCCGGTGCCTCCAGCAGCTCGGCAGATGCCAGGGCAGAGCGGGATCTGCCAGCACTGGTGGGGACAAGGGTCCCTAGTGAGTTCAGAGGGGTGTGGGTGGCAGTGAGGGGTGGCAGAGCCCCCCAGTAGAGGGACACTGGCTGGTCTGGAGCCACAGAGCAAAAGGCAGGTAGTTATCTAACAAGAGGTTTGGCTGATGAGGAGGGCACAGAACCCCTGGAAACACTCCTTGAGTCAGTGGTAGGTGAGAGAGAGGCTGCCCCAACAGAGACGTGGTCTACAGGGCTCTGCACCTCAAAGCACAGCTGGATTTCACAGCATGACTCCAAAATGGAGCCACAGCATCCCTGGCACTGCCATCCTTGGCAGGAGGCACGTGGGAGCACAAAAGGGTGGTGGCACACCAGGGCAACCCATCCTGTGCCAGAGGAGGGCTGGGACTGGGGAGACATGGCATTTCCTTGCTCCTACCCTCTCCCAGCCTGGTTTCCAAGCAGGAGTGTTTAAATGCCTTTTATGTTGTGACTCAAATGATGAAAGGCCTGAAAATGGGACTAACAAAGACGAGTTGTACTTCAGAATAAAAAACCCATGAAAGCAGCAGATGCTGTCATAGGAATAAATTGTATCAACACCGATCAGATGGGAAGTGAAAAGTCAGAATGGAGTTGCTCCATCTTTCACGCTTCCAGTGAAAATTTCTGGGTCCATGAATTTATCCAGAATCAGGTAGGATGAAAGTCTTTGTCTGACAAGGCATTTCAAAGGATCTGGGAGCCTCCAGAGATGTGGCCACTTGGACAGGAAAATGGGGCCCCTCAGTTTTAATGAGCATTTCAGTTCCCTTCCTTTATCCTTCTGCCAAGATGTTATTTTTGTTTTCTTTTCTTTCCCCTTAAAACTGCCGATTTCCACTCTTTGTGATTTGTTTTAACTTTGCAAAACGTGCATTCGAGCAACACAAGATGAGGAGGAGGAGGGTAGAACATCCCCATCACTCCATCCAGTCCAACCTGTTGCTTCTCACCATAAACCCCTCCTTGCTGTGGCCAGCCCGGGTGTTTTGGCTGCTGCCACCAGCCCTCAGCCTCTTCCCTCTCTGCAATGATTTCCCATCTCCACATCTCCACTTTCCACAGTGACAGGATCCTGCACAGGCTGTAATTAATAGAAATTAGACTGTCAAGACCTTGCAGCCCCCATCCCATAATTACTTGGCCTTGCTGTGTTGGAGGCACAAGGATCGGCGGCGGGCTCGAGAGCTGCCGGTGATGGGAACACATCCCGTTATCAAGCTATTTTTATTAAGCTTTTAATGCAGGCACTTGTGTGGTGCTGGGGGATGTGCAGCATCTCCACAAAGTCCACTCCCAAAGGGACGTTCAGGGGGATATTTTGGGATGGAATACCGGCACTGGAGCTAGACAAAGCAGGATATTAGCAGAGTGCTGTGTCCTGACCACGTTCATTGCTTGCGTATTAATTCCCGGCACTCAACTGCTCCAAACATTCAGATTTCGGGGGTTGGCAAAGCGTTGCTGCTGAGTCCTCAGGTCCTCCACATCCCCACGCACCCCAAGAGCTGTGTGGGAGAGTGACAATGCCCAACATCCAACTGGGTACATGGCATTTCCTACGGGCTCATTAAGCCTCTGAGCGGCCCCGGATGCCGGGCAGAGGAGCGGCACAGCTCAGCTATTCACACTGCTCTGCTTTTATCACTGCCTTTTTCATGAGCTGGTAAAAAGTTCAGTGCAAAGCACAGGAGAGGTCTCTGAAAGGCAGCCTTGCTCATGACCCAGTGTGCTGGCTCACGTCTCCAGTGGGGATGGGGTTTTGCTGGGATCTGCAGGGCTCACTCGGCTGGTGACCCGCAGGAATGTTCGCTTGGAGGGCTCGTGGCATCGCCCTGAGAGGAGACCAAGGGCACAGGGAAAGGTGCTGCTGCCCTTTCTGGGTGTGGGAGAGAGACCTGAGGCTGTGGGCTGGGCTCCAAATGACGCCAACACTTCTTTTTTGGTTGGGGGGAAGAAAATGTGACAGAGGCGGCAGCTTTGATGCCTGCCCGTCCGTCTCCTTCCCCCCTGCTGCAGGCAGAATGATGTGCTGCTGAATGAGGAAGAAGGTACACGACAGGCTCCAATTTGCCCTCTTCTCCACCAAACACAAGGACATCCAGTAAATCTCAAATGCAGAGAGGCTGAAAAGGGATGATGAAAGGGAGCCCACGCGGCACGGCACAGAATTTGCTTGTGGATCTCGGTGGCGCAGGACACTGCTGGGGTCGGGACCTCAGCAGGATTACAAGTTTTTAGGACTAATGCCCTCCCTATTAGCCATGCTTGCATGAAACCATCTTTGCTTCCCTGTGCCACTCCAGCCAGGCAAAGATCCATCCAGCTCATCCCTGCTTTCCCACAGCCTCCAGTTTTTCCATCTCCCGTGGATGTGGGCTGGATGGGGCAGCCGAGCGTGCACTGAGAGCCCGGGCAGCTGTCACTTTGCTCTTCCCTCTCATATTTGCTCTGTTTTGGCTGTATTTCTGATCCTGAAGAAACCCTCCGTCGCTCCTGGCCAGCTGCTGGCAGGGAATCGGGCTGGTGAATCTGCTTTCTCTACACATGAGCTTGTTCAGCGTTTGATACCGATCTGGCTGGTGCTCAGCTGGGGTGGGTTTTGTCATTTCATCTGCAATTGTTTTGCTGTAAAACACCTCGAAGGGTTCACTCCCCGGCTGTTTTACAAAGGACATCGTTCTTATTGCTGCTGTGAATGAACTGCTTTGCATTTCTGTGAATGGGAAGGAAAACTTGTCACCTCAGGACAAAAAGGGAGTGGAAGTATCTGATGATCCCCTGAGACGCCTCAGACAATCCACTAAGCTCAAGTCATCCTCCTGTATTTCTCTTTCCTCGGGGGCAATTGGAATTATGAGTCCCTTCTCAAGGACCTTGAGATCTCCCTGTCCTTTGCCAAATTCTATCCTGGCTTCACCGAAGGCTTCTGGCAGGTCCTGCCAGAGCCCTGTCCTTTGTTGGGGACCAGCAGAGGATGCCTGGTGCCTGCTGGAGGTTAGGACTTCAGTGCCAGTAGCCAGTGAAACCCCTATCCATGCCTGGAATCCTGCTCAGGGTGTTCCCTGGTCCATGCCATTCTCTCCTGGAGAAGCAGGAGCATCCTGGTGTCCCACTGACACCTCCAGCCACAGCAGGAGCTCCTCCATGCACAGAGAGATGTGCCTTTCCCTCCAGCATTCCTGCACTCCAAAAAGGCCCCTGTGGCTTTTGAGATGCACAGTGGGGTGAGAAACAGAGGCACAATAAACCCTGCAGCAGCAGGGAAAGGAGACCCAGGAAAAGAGGATGGTCTGTCTCCCCTGATGTCCACGGACAGGACATGTGGGAATGATTGTCCCAAGAGAGGTTTAGACTGGAGATTAGGAAACATTTCTTCACTGAAAGGGTGGTTAGACCCTGGAATGGGTTTTCTGGAGTGGTGGCTGATGTCCCAAGCCTGTCAGTGTTCCAGAGGCATTTGGACAGTGCCCTTAATAACAAGCTTTAGCTTTTGGGCAGATGGAGGAGATGATCACTGTAGGTCCCTTCCAATAGAAATATCCTATCCCATCCCACCCCAATGATCTGTCTCCAACTGCTGCAAGCAGCAGCCCAGACTCTGATTTAAAGTCTTCTCCCAAAGCTGCACTGAGGTACTGGGGTTGTTCCCTGTGCCTGCAGCTGCAGTTTTCCACTAAGGGCATCCGTGCCATGGAAGGTGTGCTCAGAACTGGGGTTAAGCAGAGCAGATTATACTGGGAAAACACACTCTACACTCCCTCTGCTCCTGCGTGTGTTAGTCCTGAAAGAAGCATTTAAATTAAACAAGTTTCTATAGCCGAGTTTCAATCCCACAGCCACTTCCACCATTGACCTCCTTTTCCCCCCTTTTTCTCTAGCTTGAGAGCAGGAGGAGGAGAGGCAGACAGAGAGGAGTGCTAATTAAACAGGGAGTTCCACATTAGGGTAGAAATTCTCTGGACTAGCACAAACCCTGCCAATTTCTGTATTTATTTATTATTTTTTCAGTACAATTGTAATTTCCAGTGGTGCCTCCAGCACCAGGAGAGAGTTCAGGGGCTGCTCTTGGAGAGGATTAGCACGCTGGAAGCATTATTACTTTCCTTCGCTGTGAATTCAGGAGTGATTCCCTGACGGCTGCACTCTATATAGAAGTGAATCGGTGCTAATTTGTTTTTGAGGATCACACATCCACCAACATGTGAAAGACAATCCTGCTTCTCGATGTATATTTTGAGCCAGTGCTACAGCAAACAACAGAAAATAAGCAAGCACAGGAAGCCAGACCTCCCTCGCCCGGAAAGCCAGAGCTGGAAAAGAGCGGACTTTCGTTGTTTTTTTGCCCGTGTGAGTTTGTTTCTGCATCTTTCCAGAAGTATTTTGGGTTTTGGCCCTGCTGCCCGTGGAAATAGAGAGCAGAGGCTTGGGCAGCTCTCACATGGAAAGCCTCAGGGACGCTGTGTTGGACGGGATGTCAGAGAGACTGAGCATAAAAGGCTCCTTATTTTTTCCTGTTAAATCATCCTCGAGTTTAACTGCAAGAGAGGAATAAATGAACTAATTGAATCTGTAACTATGGAGGGACTGGGCACCTGGCAGGGGAGCAGCAGCCCCACCACCCATCGCTCCTCTCTCTTTATTTGTGTGATTCAGAGGGACGTGGTCCGTGGGGAGATATCAGAGCCGGCTGAAATGGAAGACAAAGCTATTGTTTCAAACAGAGTTATTGATTTTTACATTATTACACTATGAAATTTATGGTCTGGTTTCAAACTGCAATAGGAGTTAATGACCACCATCCAGAAACTTCCAGGTGACCTTGGCCTTGACTTTGGTGGGGGAAGGTGAACAGCTCCAGTTACCAGGTCAGCAAATGTAAATTGAAGTTGTGACACCCTAAAGGACTTGATTTTGGGGTGCTGCTGGCCCTGGGTCTCCGCCCTGAGCTTGAGCTCACAGCAAACTCTTGGCAGCCATGATGGAGTGGGGAAATTGGACCTTCTCAGCCACAGACAAAAGTTGTTCCTGCTGTTAAGCCACGTTTTGCCCCCAGCCAGAAACACCATGATGTCCCCAGAGCTCCTGAGCACAGTTCTCCATCCTAACCTGACCTCCCTGCACAGCTTGGCTGCCCAAGGGTTTGCTCCTTTCAGTCACAGCTGGAGAAATGCAAACCAGAGGGCCCTGGGATAGACGAGCAGCACCCAGGGAGAGGAGGAAACACAGCCCAGAGCAGGAGAAAACCCAGTGAGAGGGGAGAGCAAAGAGCAGTGCCCAGAACAGGCAGCTGCCTGCAAAGGCCACGGCCCATTCCTGATTCCAGCTCTCCCTTCTCAGTCACAGGAGGAGGATTTGCTTTCAGACTGACCAAGAGGACATTTGTACCAGTTAACACATGAGATACCAGTGACACAGAAGGGTTTGCAAAGGCACTCCCCAGTCTACAACCTTTTCCTGGCTTTTCTTTAAACGGTACCTCCTGATGCATCTTTTGGCACCAGTCTCTTCCCAAAGCTTTCCTTAGCACTATTCCTTCCAAATTTCCTTGTCTGCTTCTTCCTGTGGGAACAGTGTTTCTACTTGCCAGCCAAGGAAGGCAATTTCCAGCTGCTGGAGAAGGTTTTTTTTCCTTGTAGTGCCATCTCCCTGGAACATCCCTGATGCTGCACCCCGAGCTAAAGTCGTGTGAAGCCAGTAGCCTCCAAGCTCATCTTCTGCCTCGGAGGTCATAATTGCCATTAAATCACAGCTTGCCTAACCAAATTATGCAAAACCGAAATTATCTCCAATGATTTTTATGTTGCTGAAATGTTCCAGAACTGCCGGGGTGATGACTGGGGGATTGGGAGCAGCTGTCACTCCATCAGAAACCATAACTCCAAACAGCTGGGATCTGTCAGTTATTTATGACACCGGTCGCAAAAAAAAAAAAATAATAAGATGATGAAGGTGGATGGGTGGCTGCCACTTTCTGGCTGAAAGGCAGCTCGTGCAGGAAGCAAAGCCTCGTGCTGTGTCCCGGTGCTGGGAGCTGCAGCTGATGTTTTGGGAGCAATGCTGCTGCAGGACCTAAGGGGCTTTGCACACAGGCTGAAAGGGAGCTGCTGCTCACTGGGGAATTTAGGCTTTGTGACAGTCAGCATGGGCGTGTTTATTTTATCCTCTGTGTGGCAAAAAAAAAGAATGGAGAATAAGAGGAAATAAACCCTGCAGCTGCTAAGCACAGGTTTGACACTGCTTTGTTGAACCGTCCCAGATCCTGAGTTTGGCTCTTGGCTTGTGCCCAGTTGCTTTTGCTGCTCTGTCCTTGTCTTTCACCGTCCTTCACTTGGCCGGTGAAATTGTGAGCATTTGAGGCTGCTTTTTCTCCCTAAACAGCAGTTTCTCTCTATGTGAACATCCAATTCTGAGGTCGTTCCCAAGTTTCAAAGTGTACTTTCCCCCCGGGGGTTGTAGTCATGTCTTTGTTCACCAGCTTGTTAGGGGTGGATTTTGAAAAATCCTTTGATAGATCCAGGGTGGGAACAGGGCAGGAAAATCTCTGTCTAGAGCTCAGTGAGGTGCTGGAGTCAGAGCAGGTGTGAGTTTGGCCTCAAAAGAGGGTGAGTGATGAGGAAGCTTCTCCCTTTTTGATAATCCCTCCTGCGAGCAGATGCTTTGTCCCCACTTGTAGCGCACTCTGGTTAAGTATTATTATTTATATTATGTAGTAGCTATACATAGTGTTTTATGGCAGTAAAGATACATAAATCAGCAACCAGAAGACGAGGGCTTTGCTCTAAAGAGCTTATAAATCTAACAGCTTGAGCAGCCCCGGTAATGGACACAGTAAGCAGGCAGTCAAGTTGCATGTAGACATGAGCTAAGATGGGTCTCCCAAAGCAGATGGTGGGTTTAGGAGAGATTTGGAAGAGAAGCAACCTGCTCCATCCTCGAGAGCGGATTCTCCTGCTGGAGAATTAGACAGGCTCTGACCCATATAAGCTTGTCCGGGTGGAGAGGTGAAAATATCCATCAAAGAGAAGCAGCTCGCCAAGAGGGAATGGGCAGGGGGTGCTGGGGTTTGTGGCAGGGCTGCCTTTTGGGGCTGTCCTGCAGGTGCATCCCCCTCAGGGACAAACCTGTCCTTGTCCTAAGTGATGGCTTGGCCTGGAGTCTGAGCCTCCTAATGAAAGTAAGAGGCACCGTGTTCTAAAGAAACCGAATCCCTGCGTGGCTCAGAGGTACAGTAAAGCATCACAAATCTTAAAAAAGCAAGAAAACTGCCAGGGCAGGTACACCTGGCTCTCTGGAGCAAGTGGCACTGCAGAGTCAAGAGTCCCTGCCGTGGTGGCAGAGAAGTGCTCCAACCCTTCAAACCATCAGTCTTTGATCCTGGGTATCAAACCAGGGTTTTTTTTTTTCAAATTTCTTCCTGTGCTGGCACCGGCCTGGGAGGAACCTGGTCTGGGCTGGAGAGAGATGTGCAGTGTCTGGCCGATCACGCTGGCTCCGGGCGTCTGCATTCTTCTGGCTGCTTTCAGCTCTTGCACAAATTGAGGCTTCACGCTAAATGCATTACACTGTATAACAATTAATCCCGTGCTACATATAGAAAGTCCTTACTCATCAATAATGCATGTGGGAGGAGTGATTTTCACTCTCAGTAATAAGGCTAAGACAATGGAAACAAGCAGGTAATGGAGAACATTTATAACGATGTTAATCTAATAATGAGTCTAATGCTGTTAAAAGTAAGACTGCAAACTGGACGCATCCAAAGATAAATTATTTCAAGCATTCATTAACTGATGCCTAATTAATGCCCAATTAGAGGGATGTTACATGGGAAATGGTTTGGACAGTCAGACGAATTCATTCCAATCACCGAAACCTCAGTCAGAGGCAGGAGGCAGCAGAAGGACTCGGCGAGCAGAGGCCGGGGTGACACAGCACGTCAGTGGGAGAAAGGCAGGACATAAACACCCCTTTGCTGGTTTTATCCATGTCAGCAGGGATTTGGTTTTACTCACTTCACCAGCAGGTTTCTGGAGGATTTTTTCCCTGCTGCTTTTGAAGCTCTCCCTCCCCGGTGAGCTCCGACACTCGGGCTGGTGACCCTCTGTGTGCCTCACAGCCTTTACAAGATGAAGTTGAAAGGGCTGAGTCAGGAATAACAAGTTAGACAGGGTCAAACTCTCAGGAGAGCTGGGCTGGGGCCTCTCAGGGGGCTCCCGTGGTGTTTTCCAGCCTGGGAAACTGCTCCTGGCTATCACACCCCAGTGGGATTTGGCTGCTGGATCTCCCAGTGCTGGTGTCACCAGCCTCAGGGCCTTCAAGGCTCCACGACCATGGCCTCTTTACTTTTTGGGGGTCTCATTCCCAGATCTAAACTGGGACCAGTCCCAGAGCATGCCAGGAGCAGCTTCTCACAGCAATAAGCAGTCAGCAGGTTTTACAGGAGCCTCCTTGATGAGACCTCAGGCCTTGTGTGCATCCACTGGGGAGTCCAGACCCTCACAAAATCACAGAGTGCTTTGGCTTGGAAGGGACCTCTAAGAATACCTAGTTCTATTCCCCTGGCCATGGGCAGGGACACCTTCCACTAGGACCAAGTTGCCCCAAGCCCCATCCATCCTGGCCTTGGACACTTCCAGGGATGGGGCAGCCACAACTTCTCTGGGCAACCTGTGCCAGGGCCTCACCACCCTGACAGGGAAGAATTCCTTCATTATACCTAATGTAAACCTCCTCCCTATCCAAGTCCTGCTCTCCTGTTCACCCTTTTTCCCCCTAAGTATCCATCCTTCTGTTTCCCCATTCTCCTTACTCCCAAGCTGCAACAGGGAGTAAGACATCCCTATCTTTCCTTCCCACCATCCTATTCTCAGGAAGATGAGAACCAGTAACAACCCCAGCCTATCCTCACCGCCATCCCTGGCTGCAGGAATCCCATCTCTCTCTCCATGGGAGCTCCAGCCATTAACTCACAGCCGCCTGTTAATTAAAGAGATGGACTCAGTTCCCTCTGACCTTTACCTCTGGAGTTATCCCTGCAGGCAGCGAGCTGTTAAACACTGCGTTCCCTTTCGGTAGGAGCCTCTACCTTGGCCGTGCTCCAGGGAGGCCCGGGCTGCCTTGGTCCATCACCAGGCGTTGCTAACAGCCTCCTGTCATCGCCATCCCTATATGTGAAATCCTGTATGCTCCCAGATCCCTGCCCGGCTCCACCTCCCGTCAGTAATCCCGTTAGCCTGGCAACTGTCGTGTCACGGAAGAGCGCATAAAACTGTTGTTTGGAAGCAATATGTAATCTTCCAACCTGCTGCGTGTAGCTGGGAGATGGTTTATTGATTCAGACCCTTGTGATTTGGTATTTGCAATAACAGACTCTGCATGTGGGAGATCGTCACAGCACTTGTGCCTGGCAGGGTTTTACTAATAAACATCAGACCTACGGAAAGGCGCCGTGCTCCGGTGTCACCGAGGTAAAGACGGGGGACGTGGAGCTCATCCTCGAGTTAAAAAACCCAGTGGAATATATCTGCAAACATTGCTTTATCTCTCCCGTGGCAGGAGAGCCACAATATCCTCAGGACACCGCTGCTCCCCGGGCCGTGAGTGGCAGCCGGGGCTCCCGTTCTGGCAGGGAGCTCTGGGTAGTCAGCACGATGCTCCCACCAGCGCAGCCCCTCGCTCATCGTGCAGAGGCACGACAGCAAAGCCAAAATGCTACGGCGGTGACTTGGAGAATGTTCCTTTTCCTACACAGCCGTAGGAGTTGTCGCGAATTCAGCGTTCCCGACTCACCAGCCCTTTTTGGCAGTGGCGCAGGGATGAGACATCCCTCCTGGTAGCCCATGCTTCGTTTCTGAAGGGCAGCACCTGGAAGTCATCCCCCTCATTCCCATCCCCAGGCAAGGCTTGATCCCGTGCTTTGGGCAGCGATGCTATTTTTTTTCCTATTAACCACCCAGTCAGCAATGACTGGCTCTTACTGGTGATTTATGGAGAGTCTGGATAAGCCAGTTTATCTAAAATATGTGGCACCTTTGCCTTGAAAGGATGGGTCTAGATGGACGAGTCACCTGCTGCTAACTAAATGGCAATAGATCTCCATACCAGGGAAAAGGCAACAGCAACCACGCAGTTATATTTCAAACACAATTAATAAGAAAACAGTGAGGCTTTTGTGCCTCCAAGTTCTATTAGGCTGTAGGCACTGAAAAGAGGGACTGCAAAAGCCCAAGGGGTCCCGGCTCTTGGACTAGCTGGTGATAACAACGTGGAGTAATTAGAGGTGAACTCCACTTCCACTCTGGTTTTTCAGATTATTACAAGCTGAGTAGGACTCATGGGCAGGATGGCACCGGCAGCTGTGCGCTGCTCCGCTGTTACTCCTTTTCCCCGTGAAGTCCAGAGGCAGAATTCATTAGACATGAGCAAATTTTGCGTGTAAGAGGAAAAAGCCAAATCTAGGAGGAAAATCTGAATGAGAAATGACAAGTCTGGTGCAACGAGTCTGAAAAGCCACTCGGCGCAGAAGGAATAGCCTGAAAGCAAGCCTGGTGCGAGGAGTGGGAGCGAGACGGGAGCGGGGCGGCGAAACCGGAGCTCTGAGAGCTGCGCAGAGGGAGGGGATGATTCTGCCTCGCTCCCTCCTTCTCTGCTGCGAGAAAGCCCCAGTCACAGGCACATACTGTAGCATTAGAGGATGCAATATGCTTTGCCACAGGACATCCTTTTAAAAATATGTCTGAGCATCCCACTTCCAAACGGAGTTTTCGGCTCAGCCTTTTCCACCAACTGCTGACAACATATTTCCCTGTAAATTGCTCGGGTTTTGGGGTGGATGGTGGTGTCTAACAACTGCAGTGAAAGGAGACGGTGGGGATGTGCCTGTGCCTTTTGGGGGAGAGGGATGCACTGCACACGTGTGATTTTAGGTGGATCGCTGGGAATTGCTGAATCTCTGCAGCTTTTCCTCACCGATACGTGCAGGCGATTTAACAGATGCATTTCAGTAGGAGTGGGGGCACCTGCGAGGGTTTCAATTTCCTCTGTTTGCTCTCACACCGCGGCGTTTCCTTGCCTGCAGGCGAGAGGGGCTCTGCTGCCTGCGCTGCCAGCGTGAATTCTCACCGAGAAAGTTTCTCCTGCCTGTTCCGGGCTGGGAACACAACCAGCCGCCTGTTGCAGGCAGGGAGAAGAGGCAGGGAGTACTCCATGCATCACGTTTTAGCTGCCGTGGGTGATGAGCCTACTCATCACAGCCGCGTGGGTAATTCATGAGCAGAGAGGAGGGCTGAGCTAATTGGGGGCGTTTTTCACCCGGAATAGTCTCCGCAGCAGCGATGGGTGGGCGGGAGGTGCCCGGTTCCCGCTGACGCCGCTCTCCCCTCTCTCCGCACAGGGGGGTTTGCGGAGCTGCTGCTGGTGCTGCTGGGGCTGAAGGTGCCCGGTGCCCTGGGCTGCCCCACCGACTGCGTGTGCTACCCCTCCCCGATGACCGTCAGCTGCCAGGCTCACAACTTCGTCACCATCCCCGAGGGCATCCCCGAGGACAGCGAGAGGATCTTCCTCCAGAACAACCAGATCACCTTGCTGCTGCGGGGCCACTTCAGCCCTTCCATGGTCACCCTCTGGATCTACTCCAACAACATCACCTTCATCGACCCCAACACCTTCGATGGGTTCGTCAACCTGGAAGAGCTGGACCTGGGGGACAACCGCTACCTAAGGGCTTTAGCTGCAGACACTTTCCAAGGGCTGGTGAAACTCCACGCCTTGTATCTGTACAAGTGCGGGCTGAGCTCCCTCCCCAGTGGGATTTTCGGTGGCCTCCACAACCTGCAATACCTTTACCTGCAAGACAACCACATCGAGTTCCTTCAGGATGATATTTTTGTTGACTTGGTTAACCTCAGCCATCTTTTTCTCCATGGAAACAAGCTCTGGAGCCTCCATCAGAACACATTCAGGGGACTAATAAACCTGGATCGTCTGCTCATCCATCAAAATCAGCTGCAGTGGATTCATAGGCGGGCTTTTCATGACCTCCGAAGATTGACCACCCTTTTCCTGTTCAATAACAGCCTCTCGGAGCTGCAGGGGGACTGCCTGGCCCACCTGGGAGCCCTGGAGTTTCTCAGGCTGAATGGGAACCCATGGAGCTGCGACTGCAAAGCCCGTTCCCTCTGGGAATGGCTGCACAGGTTCAGAGGCTCCAGCTCCAGCGTCATCTGCGAGTCCCCTGAGCAGATGCACGGCAAGGACCTCAAGGTGCTAAGAGCAGAAGACTTTAGGAACTGTTCGGGGTCCGAGTCGCTGCACCAGATGAAAACACACACCTTCTCCACAGCGGACAGAGGAGCCTCCAAATCCCACCACCCCCACCACTCCTCCAAGGAGAAGGGGAAGGAGCGAGGGGCTGAGAACAGTTTGCACAGCAACCAGCCCGCCGGCCCCCCCGGCTCCCGGCCGGGCTACCGCAAACCCGGCAAGAACTGCACCAGCCACAAAAGCCGTAACCGAACCTCCAAACCGATGCCCTTGGGGCCGCGCAAAAACGGGCAGGAGGTGCCAGACTATGTGCCTGATTATCAGCACAAATACAGCTTCGGGGCCATGCCCACGCTGTCCCCCAAGCGCAAGGGTAAGTGCACCCGGCGGACGCCCATCCGCCCGCCCAGCGGGGTCCAGCAGGCGGCCGGCTGCCCGGGGCTCAGGGCGTCGCTCCTGGTTTTTATGGTGGTGCTGGCGGCCGTGATCCGCTGAGCCTCCCCCCGCCGGCCCGCGGACGGAGCGGAGCTGTACTGCCACCAATCTACAAAGGACCAGAGTTTCTTTTCTTCTTCTTTTTTTGTACGTGGCTCAGCGTCGGCCTGGCGAAGGGAAGAACGTTGTCTCGGCTTCTGAGGGTTGTCTCCGTGCCCGGCCGGACTGTGCCGAGTGCAGCGGGAGCAGATTAAAAAAGGCATTATCACACCTTGTCACAAACAGCCTAACCGAGCACCTACAACAACAACAACAACAAAAGCCAACCTTACAAAAAAGCAGATAACAGGGACGGTAACCAATTTGTCGGTGACAAGATCCGGACAAATGGACTGTATCCATGCTCTTGTGAAATCCCGTTCGTTTGAGAGCGCTCCGAACGACCCCTCCAATTACCGAAAGGAACATAATTGCTGTAAAAACCATCACCGATTAAGCCTACACTGTTTCTCTCTGAAAGTGAGTGCAAGGACACTGATACTGATGTAATAAGGACATTTGGTTCTCCCACGTTTTAGCCCTTTTGGCTCCAAACCCAGAGGCCAAAGTTGGCTGGGAAAATCTTAGAAGACAATCTCAAACCCCTGAATATCTCAGGCATTACAGCAGAACAGGGCTTGCCTGCTGGGCTTGGAGTAGCCAACAACCAAAGGAAAGACTGATTAGAGGTGGAATTAAACAAAAAGAAAACAACCAAACCCCAACAAACCCAACACATAAAGAAATGAGGTACCCACAGGAGGTGTTTTTTGTAACCATGTTCACACATCCGAGAAAAAAACCCCAACAATTGCACAGGCTCCCCTTCTTCCCCTCAATTATCCATATGTATGTCTTACAATGTTTATAAACTATATGAAAACTGTATCTTCAGAACTAAGGATTGTATTATTGAATTTATAGCAGACCAGTATATGATTTTTTTTTTTTTTTCCTTGAGAAAACATACCGGCAGCAGTGCCTACAGATGCTGAAAGCCATCGGGCGGGCTCAGTACACGCAGGGGAACCACAACGGACCAATGTTCTCAGCAATTCAGAGCACTAAACTTTGGGAGGAGTTGGGGGGTGGTTGTGTGCGATGCAGCAAAGTTCATACCCAGAGAGCCAAAATTCACCCTTACATCCTAATTTGTAACTGGCAGGGGGGGGAGAGAGATTAATTAGCCCAAATAAATAGAGCCATAGAGCTCTGTCTCCGGAGAGCACTCCGAGGCCCCGAGGAGGAAAGGGGATGGTTTTGGGGCTGGAGGCAGAGAGAGGCTTCCCAGCCGTGGCGGTGGCGTGAGGACCTTTATAGCTGGACTAAGGTTTTCACTGGGGCAGCAAGGAGCAGCTCCCAGGCTGCAGACAGACCTGACAGAGTCAGGAGGGGTTTTGTTTCTTAAAAGGAACAGATACTGGAAGAGTCAGAGAAGGGGGGGGGGGAAACTACAGCTTGTAGGGGGCGGGCGAGAAGCGCGGTGCCCGAGGTTTCTGGTCCGTGGCAGGAGAGAGAAATCCGTGGTCCAAGAGAGCTGTACTAAGGGGGTTGTGGGGAGGTGGAAGAGAGGGAGCAGGGCATCTTGTTCCCCTCTTCCTGGGTCAAACCGTGTGCTGGAGGGATGTGTTTGCTGGTCGGGAGCATGGCAGAGCCGGCAGCTCCACCGACAGCAGCCCGTGGGCTCGGGGAGGTGCTGCCCAAATTCTGCAGGTGGTGTGAATTCCCTGTCAGCGTGGATATGTGAGACCAAACAGACACTGAAGTTAAAGGAACAAGGGAAATAAAAGTGATCTTGGACAAGAAAAGGCTTCTGTTCTTTCTGTAACCATATCTCAGTGGTGGTATTTTGAGCCTGTGGCTCAGGTGTGGGGCTGGAAATCCTGAAGAAAACAGCTGGAGTTTTGCATCAGAACACACAAATAGCTCCAGGAAGGATGGGCCAGCTAGGGAAATGTGCTCTCCTAACCACTTTGGGGAAGGGGAGAGGGTATTTACACAGTGGCAGATCCCTTGCAGCTATCTGGAAATGAAAAAGGAAACTCCCACTGAAAAGAGAAGCAGAAAATTCCCTGGTGCACTTGTGTTTATGAGCAGTTGGACAGTGAGGGTTGGAGAGGCACAGCCTCCTCTGTCTGTCTTGCAAGAAAGGAAGGCCAGAGGCTTGGATGCTTCTCTTTTAAATGCCCTTCTTGGGGAATAGCAAGAGTGATTCTGGGAGGAGAAAGGAAGAGGTTACTTCATCAAGCCCTCTGCCTTCCAGCTCCTACCCAAACTTTTCTGTCTACAGGGCTCTAAAGCTCCACTAAAGGGATGTCCAATGCAGCCAGAACAAATAATCCGTGATCTGAAATAGCTCCCTCATGTCCTACTCTCTATAACCAATAGCAACTGAATGAGTCTGGCACTGTCCCTCAGAAGTGGAGCATGTTGTTATGTTGGTTATTTCGCTTCATACCCTGGAAATCAAAGCTCTCAGTGGGAGAATGAAGAAGAGAAGCACTTTATTAATTTTTTTTTTAAAGTCTGTGTGTAACTCCTGTAATATAGGAGTGAAATGTCAGCACAGGAGATGCTAATGTTTTATAAATGATTTGGGTGCAGCAGGCACGGTGGATAGTCTTTGAGATGAATTATATTAGAACAGACTATGCTTGGCTCAAAACCATAATTGTATTTTTAGTATCTTTTCCTTTAACATGTAGGAAAAATAAAGGCAACTCCATGGTGTATTACAAGCCTTGTCAATCAAGTGCTCTAACTCTTAGTGATAAAGGCAACTGTTTAAAAACCAGAAGGGAGACATGATACACTGCTAAATAGGAGATGTCTCTTGACACGGCGTTGTGGTTTAACCTGGCAGGCAGCTGAACACCACACGGCCATGCTGGAATGGGGGAGAGCACTGGGAAAAATACAAGTGACATTCATGGCTTGAGATAAGGCTGGTTTAATAGGAGAGAAATGGGAGAAATAATAATAGCAACAACAGAATTGGAATATGCTAACCAAGTGATGCACAGTGCAGTTGCTCACCACTGCTGATGCCCAGCCAGGCCCTCAGCCATGGCCCCATACTGACCATGATTCCATTTGGTTTAGGATATCCCTTTGCCCAACTGGGATCAGCTGTCCCTTCCCAGTTTCTTTTGCCCCATAGCATCCTCAGAGGAGCAGAAAAATCCTTGACTCAGGGAAACACAGCTGAGCAACAACAAAAAATCCACATGTTATCAACATTATTCTCATCCCAAACCCAAACCACAGCTCCTGGAAAGAAAATCAACTAACCCAGCTCAAACCAGGACACGCAGGTTCCTGATATTCCCCCTGTCTCCTCCTTAGCTGCCATGCCTCCCTGCTCCCATCCTTCTTCCACGACCACAGCTCTTTGAGGATAAACTAAATTTTTGTGGCACGCTCTGACACTCAGGCTCGATAACGAACTTCCCAGCTGCGTGGTTCAGCTCACCACGGCCCCGGGTTCACGCTCGTGTGTCTTTTCCCCAGCTCCTTCCTACAGCATGTCTTCATGCATTTTGAATGCTGCTCTGAGGCCCGGCAGAAATCCCCTCTCCTCTGAAGCAGCAGCTCTCCAGTGGAGCGGATGTAGGTGTAACCCTGACTTGCCAGACATTGTCTGGCTCGGGCTGCAGACGAGTTGGAGAAACTTGGCACCTCATCTGACACCCCAAGGTGTCTGGCAGGGGTAAAGAGGTGAACCCCAGAGTGGTGGGAAGCGCCAGGGCCACCTCGAGGTGGTGCTGGGCTGGAAGGATGGGCTGAGGTTCAGCAGGGCCACGTGGCAGGTCCTGCACTTGGGTCACAACAGCCCCAAATGGCACTACAGACCTGGGGCTGTGTCTGGGGAGGTGCCCAGTGGGAAAGGACCTGGAGGTGCTGGTCAGCACCAGCTGAACATGAGCCCAGGTGTGCCCAGGTGGGCAAGAAGGCCAAGGGCACCTGGCTTGGGGTCCCCACCCCTGGAGGGATTTAACAGACCTGTGGATGTGGCACTTGGGGACGTGGTTTACTGGTTGGCCTTGGCTGTGCTGGGTTGACTGTTGGGCTTTATGACCACAGAGGTCTTTTCCAACCTAAATGATTCCATGATTCTGTAAATTTTAAACCCTTCCATGCTCCTATCCCAAGCTCATCCTTTGGATGTACCCTGATCCTCCCTCAGGGTGGGGGCAGACAGGCCCTGTTGCCTGGGCAGACACTGCCAGTAGCTCCCCACAGCTCAGCTGTGAGCTCCACACACCTCCCCAGGGAAAAATGTCACCTGAGCCTTTATTTGCTCATCAGTTTGCCTTTCCTTTAGTGTTTTCCAGTCTGTGCTGCTCTGGAAGATGAGACAAGCCCCTGTCACTGTGGCTGCTTTCCCTTCCTTCCATCAGTGAGCTTTAACGCTCTGACTTTGGGCTGTTCATGCAAATTCTCTCCATTAAAAAAAAAACAAACACCAGAGAACCCAGAAGAGACCCCAGACTGTGCCTCTGGAAACTCACTCCCAGCGGCAGAATCCCGTTCCTGAGCTGGAGCCAATTTTCTCTCCTTTGTACCACTTTTCCACAGTTTCATCCCGTAATTGCTAATATGGAGCTTTTTGTACATGCTTTGAAATCAGAAACCACGCAACACTGCATCTCTTTTATCCTCCCAGGCAGGATGAAAAACCAAACACCTCTCGGATACTGAGAATAAATTTTTAGTTTATCAGTCCAAACCAACATCACGAGACCACAGTTTCTCCTGTATTCCCCATCGCTTCCCAGACCACGCTTGTGCCACCCCTGCACCAATTCCAAACTATTTCCTTTGTCTCAGAAAGTTGCTTTGTGACATCCTCCCCTTCAGAGGGACAGAGAGGAACAAAAGCACCGCTTCACATTTCTTGCAGCTAAATAACACTTTTTTGCAGTCCTTCAAGTTTATCCTTCCCTAAATCCCCTGCCTGTGTATTCTTTCCCTGTCTTAGCTTCAACCACTCCCCTAGGAACACTTCCCAAGAGCCCATTTCCCATTACCAAGATTATTTCCCTTTTCATCACTATCTCCTCGAGGTCCTGCAGGTTGGCACCATCTCTCTGTGCCCCCCAAGCCCCCTGCCCCTCCCCTGCTTTGGAGAAACATGAGATACTGACACCAGTGCTGGTGGGAACGGTGATTCCAGGGATGCTGTTGTATTCCTGACTGCGTTGGAGTTTGTGGGTTACAGATGGAAGCAAAAGCAACTCTGAAAGCAGGACACAGGTGCTCACATTCTGCAATGTGCATTTCTGGAGAAGGTGTCACGCAGATGAGCCAAAAACATCTCTGCCCACATAAAAGCAGCCCCAGGAGCAGCACCCCTCCAGAGTCTCCATCCATCTCTGTCCTTCCCTTTCCCAGAGAAGCAGCCTTCAGCAGGGAGAGGGATGTGTCAGCTCAGTGACCACCTCTCTGGTCCCCACTCAAAGGCAGATTTGGTGAACAAAAGGGGGTGTTATAACTCAAGCCCCTCGTTACCCAGCTCCCTGCTGGAAATAGCTGCTCACTAAAATCCATTCTTTCCCCCACCCTGTGGACATGGGTGAAATTCTCCCCACGCCCAGCCACTCTGCAGATGCATCTTTAGCTCTCTGAAAGCTCATCCCCACCCTCAGCTGCACAGCCCGAGTCCTTTCTGGAGCTGCCCCTCCATCCTCTTCCTCCTTTGTGAAAACAGAATCAAAATAACTGTTTAACAAATCAGCCATTACCTTCTCTCATGTCACCAATTCCCCGCTATCATTTCGTAATTGGCCAATTTTCTCTTTTACCTTCTCTCTGCTCTGAATACGTCTCGGGGAGCTCTGATTGTGTGTTAAAATATCCTCCCTAATTCACTGCTCAATATCTCTTTCTGCTCTTCTAATTGCCCTTTTAACTTGCTTCTAATTTTTTTATAAATCTCCTAATCCTCCTCCTGCACAAGTTGTTTACATGCACCGGAGAATGTATATGTATTAGCAGATGTTCCTGGGTAAATAATGCACAAAAGAATATTACTGCTTCACACAAGCTGCAATTACTGCTTCCCTCAGAATAAGCCCTGTTTAACCCTCCTATTTAGGGCACACGCCCCTGCTCTTGCTGCACATCTCCAGGCTATTTCACTCCTGCTGCAGAACATTAACACCACCAGCTCCACCACAGCTCACTCGCTATCTTCTGGGGGAAAAAAAAAAGAGAATTCAAAAAAGAATCTAAGGATAAAGGGAATTTTATAGTTATCTCTTTTTTTTTTTTGGTGGGGGAACACAGCTAAAAGAAACTAAACAAAATAGCTACACGAGTCAAACACAGCAAGCAATAGCCCAAGTAATAAACAAATTTGTTAGACTTGGTGTTTTTGATTTATGGACAGCTTCCTGCACTCCCAGCTCGCAGGGAGACGGCTGTCACAGCCCCGGTGCCACGGGCACGGGGTCAGGCAGGCATTATTTGCCATCTGCTTTATAAAACACTTCCTAACATTACTCCAAATTTCCTTCCTCTTTTCCATTTCTCCCCTCCATTTGTTCGTGGTCTCCCTTTTGCCAATGCGCTGCTGCACCCACCAGATGCTCTGAATCCTCTGTTTTCCAGCTAAAAAGGGGAATGCTAAAGATTGGGTTTAAAGTTACGGGTCTTTGGATGAAAGGAGTCGAGTTCTCTTCTCTGGGGATCCAGGCAGAAATCAGATTTTTGCAACTCAACCCTTGATCTTGTTGAGGGACAAAAGGCATTGCTGGAAGCTTCAGGAGGTGGGGGTTATTTTGTACTTACAGCTGACACTTAGAGAGTGTCAAAATCTAAGTACCAAATCGTGATTAGCAATAATGTCCTGGCAAACAGAACATCTCTGGTGTCTCCCACCTCCATCCTGCCACACCCTGTGAGGCTCCAGCATCCACACTGAGCACCTCACCTGCCCAAAGCTGCTTGGGGGACAGGAGATTTAAACAAATGGAGTTGGAGGAAACCCAAAATCTGATGGAAACAGTGAAAATTCCCCTGCTTTTCAGAGGCTGCTCTGCCACACAGAGCAAAAAAGCAAAACAGTTCTGTTAAAATACAGAATTGTTCCTATGACAGGCTGAGACTGTTATGGAATAATGAAACCCTTGGCTATTTGCTGACTTGCTTGGAAAGGTTTCCATTTTTCCCTTACATCCATACGCTTTGTTCCCCAGAGAGGCAGATCCCACTCCCAGCAAGGGATGCCATCCCTAGAGATGGATTTTATTTTCTTCAATCTGAGCTGCACCAGGTGATCCCTCTCCACCTGGGCAGGTACCACAGCACCCCCAGCACAGGACTTGTCTGCACCTTCTCCATCTCTTAAATGAGACTTAACACCTCTGCTTTGAGCCTACCAGCATGACTTGGTTATTTCTTTTTTCCTACAGACCTTGCAAAACTCCTCTCAGGCCTGATTTCTCAATAGTGCATACAAATTGCTCTCCTTGGAAAAGGTTTTCATCATGATTCCCCCAGTCAATTCTTCTACAGCTAAAATATCCCATAATCAAAGGTGTTGGCTCCTCACACATCTTCTCTGAGGAAGCATTTCTGCGTGTTCTGTCTCATGAAGTGCCTTGCATGCCCTCATGTCCTCAGAATAAGCCCTCCTGGAACCCCTCCTGGGAATCACAGGCTCTCTGTATGATTTTCAACTCATGCCTTAACCTCACTCTGAAATATAAAAATGTAAGAAATATTAATTCAAGAGAAAAAGCAGTGACTATTTTGGCACCAAAGGATCCTGGGGAGGACCAAATGTGCAAAATCCGCTGGCACACATGGCTGCATGCAGGGCCCTGTTCCACAGTGCTGGGCGCCCTGCTCCCAGGAGAATCATGTCCCTTACCACCATTTCAGGGATCCTTGATAGAAGGAGTCCCTGGGACACTTGTTCCTCTCCAGCTCTTAATGTTTTCTAAGGGCACAGCTCGGGGAAGCAGCCCAGCAAAGGAGAGCAGAACATGAAGCAGCGAAACCTCACCCTCACTGTCACGAGAAGACTTCTCCACTCTTCCCTGCATCTACTTAGCACGTAGAAAGCAAAAGGAAACAAGAGAATACACACATATGGAGCCCCTGTTAAACCTGAACTAAATATATCACGGGATGTTAACAGCCTGCCTCAACTCCCTGGCACTCCAGCTGGCACGGCAGGACCCTGGCCACCGGCTTTGCTGGGTAGCTGGAAGGGTTTTCTCTGGAGCAAAGATGGGAAACCTCCAAAACCCCCCTCCACATGTGCTGCTGACACAGCACTGCCCTGAAACGTTGGTGCCAGCATCCAAGATAGCAGAGGCACAGAGCAGCCCTGCCTGCCAGCAGCTCCTCCTGCGAGGCTCCATCTCCCTGAGCGCCTGGAGGATCCCCATCCCGCAGGCGGGCAAGGAACAGAGCTGGGACCAGCCAAGGACATCTGCACGAGGGAGCTGTGCAGCACACCAAGGCATCAAGCAAGAGATCTCTGGGAAGGAAGATGGGAATTGTCCAGATTAGAGCAGTGAGAGGGAAGGGAAGGCTCGGGAGAGGCAGGAGCAGCAGGAAGGAGGGCATACGTGCCGGCTGGAGTGGGTGTGTGCAGCCCTGTGAGGGGAAGGGTGGACATATTTGTCTTGAGAGCTGAGAAATTATTAGAGCCAATTATGTGAGCAGAGTACGTGGAAAGTAATCCCAGCTGCAGGGAGCTGGGGGTAGGGGAGGGGGGGAGAAAGGAAATCATGATGTGATTCAAGGGGGCCCAAGAGAAAAAGCACAAGAGCGGCGATGACCTGGTTTGCGGATGGATCCTTTTCTATTTCTGCTCAGATGCTGAAGCCCAGCCTCACCCAGAGCTCTTGGCTCTCCGATGGCTTGCGTGACTCCTTCCCTGCCTGGTGCAAGTGTCAGGCACATGCATGTACCACACGTCATCTGGGAATCATATTTGCCTTAACAGTCTGCACAAATGTAAGCTCAAACAAGAATTCACCAGTAACATGAGCCCTTCCTCTTCCAGCAGAACGATGTCTTTTAGTCCAGTACAATACCCTGTTCCCAGGTGTCAATATTTGGGACATAGGCTGCTCACTTTTTTCCTATTTTCTCTCTTTTTACAGCTTTGGAAATGAAAGCTAATTCATTGTGCGGGTTTTGGTTATTCCTTGTCATGCACTAAATAAAGCATTTCTCAAGATTTTTTTTTTTCCTTTCCCCCCCACTTTGTAACTTCCCCCAAGTAACACTGTAGACAGAGAAACTAACACCAGGGAAAGAAAACAAAAAGCAGCTCCTACATCAAGGCAGATCCCAGCTCCTCAGGCTTCCAGCACATCTCAACCCAGAACTAGAGCAAAAGGGCAGATTATTTAAAGCCATTGCATGTAGGCCAATTTTCACTGCAGTTCCTTTTGGCTCTGATTTTCAGGCCCCAGTGGAGTGGTGAAGTCATGAATAAATGCAAGTAAACTGAGCTTATCCACTCTTATTTTGAGCGGTGGAGTTTACTCACCTCATGCTGCTTCAGATGGAACACCAAAGGGTAAGTTTAAAGGAAAAAAAAATCCAGGGGGGAGCGGGGGATAATCTACTGCTGCTCTCAGCTACCAGCTCAGCGAGTCCAGCACGGAGCAGAGGCAGGGCTGGGAAGCTGCAGACCCACAGAGATTCCTGCTCTGGGTATTGAACACACAGAGTTATCTCCTGGTGCTCTGGAAAGGGCTGGTGTTGGTCCCCTGCTGCGTGATGGGCAGGGGGAGGCTCCCTGTGCCCCTGCCAAGTGGGAACTCATCCGAATGGGATTTCCTGCCTCAGCCACTGCACACAGAAAGCTTCTCTGGAGGAGGAGAAGACACCCTCAGCTGATGTTCTCCACCAGAAAGGCAGTGTTTGGAGGAGGAGGGCTGGATTTTGACTGGAAACAACATTACGGCCTTCCAAACTGAAAATAATTTAGAGCAAATATTTGAGTTCAAGAGAGTATCACCAGTCTTGGAGCACATCGTCTGCCCAGTGGTGTCCATTGGGACCAACAATGGAATGTTGCTCGCTTGGGATGTTCCCCAGGGACAAGGCAAGCTGGAAACACTCTCAGAGCTGGCCAACAACAGCACTGCAAAGGTTGTGCAATGAATTAAATACACTAAACACCATATTCTGCTCCTTGGAGCCAGGACCACACTTGCCCACTCACCTGGTTTATTCAGAACTTCCTCTGAGCTCTGCCCAGGAGTGGCAAAGCCTGAGTCTCCCATAGACAGGATCTGAAATCTCCAGAGGTAAATCTATTATGCTATAACATTAAGTTAAAATAAAAACAGAGGGAGAAACACCCTGCAATTTTATCTCCCTGCAAGCATCCCTTCCGCTCGGCTCTGACCATGGAGGAGAGCTGGCCACGCTCGTCTCCTTGTGGTCTAAACAGCAGAGAGAGCCAGCTCCTTCAAAGTTAAAAGAAAATAGTAATAATGGAGTCCCCACATTCCTGCTGTGTTTATAAAGAGATGTTTTCTTCCTGAGCTCTACAGCATGGCGGGCTTAATCTGAAATTTCTTTTTAATCATAGCGGGAGTCCCAATTAACGTGTCGGGTAATCGTTCAAGTAGAACTGGAGTTTCATGGCTGCAGCAAGGCAAGGAGAGGCTGAGCATCAGGGTACCAGAGCACGGGCAGGGACCAGGAGCACACCCAGGTACCTCTGCTGGCCTCACCCCCTCCCCAAACCAGGGGGAACGAGGGCAGCTCCCTCCCTGCAACTTTAACACACAGACAGGCTCCCGAGCTCCCCAGGCACCGGGAATGCAGCAGCAGCTCCATGAAAAACCTCACGGTGGGAGCGACAGCCCCGCGCCGCTTTCACAGGCACCTTCCCGAAGGAAAAATCCCCATCACACTCACTCCTGCCTCAATCTGCAGGCGTGTAATCCAACACATGTGCTTCCAGCGCGCAGGCGGGGAGGGGGACCTGCCTCTGACCTACTTTCTTTTGTTGCTGGAAGTGCTGATCTCTATGCAGAATTCTGCGAGCAGGCAGAAGCTGTCATTAGGGTCTGCCTTCACCTCTGCCTTACACCGCTCCTTACATCACCGCAGCCACCAATTCCAGCCCGGGCGCTCCCGATTTTCACCGGTGCCGGCGCCAGGACGCTCTGACCTCGTCCTGCACAGAAAATTTCTCTGCGAGCACAGGAAATTGCTGCCTGTCACGCAGCGGATTTTGGCCAGGCAAGGGGGTTACCTGCAGCCTTGGATGAACATTGTGCTTACCCAGAGGAGCATGCTGCAGTCAGCACACCCAGACCAAAGCAGCACACGCTGGTGTTGTTTTGTTTTTTTTTTAATTTTTCATTCACAAGAAAGCGGGGTCTGAGTTAGGCACCGTGCTGACCTGGAAAGTAAAGCTCTTAAAATTCAAATGCGTACACCCAGGGTGGATCTCATCGGGAAGTATTATGGAAAACACGGGTATGCAGGCTCTTAAAACAAGCTCTTAAACACACAGGCTTCCATCTCGAAGTATAAAAAAAATCTGGCGTGAGTGTGACTCTCCTCCAGCTCTCCTCTGGTCCCTCAATATCTCCTTTAAGGATGTTGAGCCTCAGCCCTGAGGTTTGGGAGTTGCAGGCTCACTGCAGTCACTGGGGCTTGTGTAAATTGGTCTTCAGAGAAAACCAACTCCGTGCCTTATGCAAAAACACTCTTTAGTAACCTACTAAAGAGCTTCCCCAGAATCTGTCTTCCCTGTGCTCCAGGTACCCGGGTGTAACACAGCGCCTTGATGTTGCAGATCTGGAGATAAAAGGCTGTTGTGTTAAACCCGCATCCTTCAGACCTTGTAAGGCAGTTACTAGAAACAAGCCTTCCCTTCTGCAATGGCTTAAGAACAGACCATTTTAATTGATTAGTTTGCCCATTATGGGGAAGCAGAAGAACAGCCTTGCAATTGAACCTCAGTCCTTGAAATGCAGAGAGACATCAGCCTGCAGTGCATTTGCAAACCTCAGAGGCTAATTTCTACCCTTTCTGCTGTTCCACTCCCTCAGTCTGGGATTTACCTAAGCACACAGGATGCATCTCTACACCAGGCAGGGGGGGAATTGCTTTGCATTGACGTTCAGTCAACAGATTCTAACGATAAAACAATTTCAAATCCGCTCTTTGATTAAAATCAGAGCCATGGAAAAATCATGCTAAGGTTCATCTAATGAATTTTACTTTCCAAGACTTTAGTAGAAGCCTGCCAGGGACTAAATCCAAAGGGGTAAAGCTAAATTTGACAGTCTGATAGCTGTCTTCACCCCAACTCCTCATGCAGGTTTAGCAGTATAAATAAATCTGGCGTGGCCACCAAGAAAATAATCCCATCTATTTAGCAGCAACAGTCTACAGGGGAAAGGATAAGAGGAATTTGAAGACAAAAACAACAATCTCAAACTGTATATATATGAAAATAAAGGATGTGGGTAATTAATTCTTTGATAAGATAAAATCTGCGCTAAGTTAGGGCCGTGAGTCAGAGAAATGAGAGATAGAAAATATGTTCATCACTCAGTCCACCTCTTTACCAACACACATTTTCTAGCATTTGTCCAGTGTAGGCTTTGTTTTGTTTTTTCAAGTCAATGAATCAACTTTCTTGATATTCAGCCCAATGCCAAACAGGAGCTACTGGCATTTGCCGAGGATGAATAAATAACTAGTAATGGCACGGTCTCGTGAGATGGTCCAGGAAAATCCTGGGCGAGGTTTCCCCGGGACACGGCTGGCTCGATCACACTCCCCTGTGCTTTCTAAAAGAGCATATATACCTACATATGTACAGATCTGTGTTGTTACACCAACCGCCAACGAGCGCCGCCCATCCCGCACCTCTCCACGGATGCGTTTTTGCCTGCTGCTCCCATCTCCCCGAAATACCAAGTGACTTGTTTTGAGAAAGCTCATTTCTCCCGGCACCCTTACCTCACTCTTAGCAACCTTCTATTTAAAGTCACAATCTGTTGCAGCAAGCCAGCTTAGGAGTGTATAAACAAGCTGTTATGACCCCGCTGCAGGAAGGGGAGGAAATGGCCTATGCTTTAAAGTCAGCTGCCTTCAATAATTAGAAGCAAGTAGACAAACATGAAAGCAATGACACTTCAATGTTCTGTTATTTAAAGGGTACAGCCACAGCTCAGTCCCTCGTTACCACCCAGGTATGCAGCCCTGGTGCAATTAGTCAAGCAAAGAAGAGTGTCACCTGCCACAGGAGGGGGTCAAAACTCTTTCCCTGTCTCTGTTACTGGGAGAAGTACGTGGGGCTTTTTATTTTAATCAGTCTTTCTCTCTTAGCATGCAGTGGCATCTGCTTCTCACATCAGAAACCCTGAAAGGTTTTTATTAGTCCTAATGCTCCACAGAAGAATTAAGAGGTAACAGCACATATGTTCTTCCGTGCCCCAAAGAGTGAGAAAGGGAGGAAAATTAGCTCTTCTGCAGCAGCACAGCCCAGGGTGTAGGACTTGCTTATTACCAGGATCAGCTGCTGATGGAGTGAACACATCCATGCACAAGGCATCCCCTTTGCAAAGTAGCAGGCTCTGCATTCCTGGCCTGAGAGGGGGAAGCCAAAGGTCCCACAGAGCAGCAGGAACGTTTCTTCTGGGGCTGTCAGTAGAGGAGACAGTCTCCTTGCAAAAGGCAACGCGGGACTCTGCTTCATTCCATCTCCCAAATGGAAAGAGGAGAAAAAGGCAAAATCAGCACTAACATCACACCTGGGAAGCTCACAGTGCTGCGTGGTTTAAACCTGAGCGGGGCACATATCTCCCATTAGGCTGTCTTGACATTACACTCACAAACAACCCTCAAGTGCTTTTAGTGTAAAAGCCTGAAACTTGTTTGCTGAGGGACTCATTCGCATCAGCATCCTGAGCAGGGAGCTGACTTCTTCAAAGCAGCTTTCTTTAGGGAAACACAACGCCAAGGAGAGCAGGCACTCAGCTCTTCCAGGGGAGATTAAAGAGGAAAATTAGAGAAGCTGCAGCTTATGCCCATACCAATAAGAGCAGGCGTTTACCACCACTTAAATAATTAAAAAGATTTTTCACCAGTGACCAGGTTGTCACCGACTCATCTCACTGCCACCCGTGGATGCAGGCAGCAGAGTGACAGCAGGGCTCTGCTCTGAGGGATTCTGCCACCCCAGTAATCCCAGCACAGTGAGCTGCAGGGAAGAGAAGAGGAAAGAGAGAGGAGGAATAACCTCGTTTTCCCCAGGAAGCTCTGCTATGATTTCTTTTGGGATAGGACCCAAGGTTTGTTTAGAACAGTTTCTAGCCAGACCATGTAATACCGACTACATTAAAATGCTGAGACTTTGGGAGCAATTATCCCAAAAAATAGCATGCCAGGCAGAGCAGTGCAATTAGGCTGCATGTTAAGAGGCAGGATCCAGGCATTAGCACCCAAACCAGCACACACGGGACACGATCCACATTTAGTGTATTTACAACACATGACCTGATAGTAAAAGCAATAATTAGCTACTATTAATACCAGTAGATGAAAATAGAGGGAAAGGGAATCTGCATAACATAAGCTATTTATACAGAGGTGGCTCCACCAGTCAGGAGTAAAGATGGCAATGGGTTAGCATGCTCATCCTGAGCCCCAAGAGGGGACAGGATGGCCCAGGGATGAAGAACAGCCTTTGGAAACCTCTGTGGCTGTGCCATGGGTGTTCCAGGCTGAAGGAGGTGGATTTTGAATCCCACCTCCATCGCCCAGGATCTCTCCCAGAATCTTCACATGGGATTAAGTAACACACAACCTGTGGAGGGTAAACCAGAAGGATGACACCCCCTCTCTTTTTCCTTATCCAAAACACTCCCAGGCAGTCAGGCAAGGCAATAACTGCAGTGATGCAAAGCAACACCACATCGTCTCCTAGAACAGGAAACAAGAGTTGGCTCAAAGCTTTTGTAAGGGAGAAGAGGGTCCTTTCATAATACAGCCCTTTGTTCTGCTGGAGGAATTCAAATGCTATAAATTCATCCCCCTGGTAAATGCAGCAGTTATCAGGCATTTTACCACAGGATTCCTGGTCTCCTAGTGAAGTTAAATGCAGTGCCATTACAGCAGCACTTTAACGTGTAAATATTACATTCCTGGTTCTTTAGGAGATGTTCATTTAGTGAAATGAAATCCTGCTAGTAAAACACCTGATCAAACCCTTCAGCTGAACTGGCCCAGTAATTGCTCTAAGACTGGAGGGAGTCCAATGACTGGTTGCAATTTATGACCACTTTAGGAAAAAAAAATCTACCTTGAAGCATCCGCTAAGGACTGAGTTGTAGATGAGATCATGGAGTACATTTACATCGCAGCTTTCTATAACGTTAAGTGGCCACTAATTCGTGCTGAATTCCTTTGTAATTCTGACGGAATCACATCTGACAATCATATAAATAGCAAAAAAATTCCTCAGGAATAATGTTACTACAACAAGGAGTAAAAGGCAAAGGAATGATTCATCTTTCATGGTGAGACATGCCCTTTTCTATCATCTCTACTCACCCAAAATAATTTGCCCAGCCCAAATTTCACAGCCAGGGCTGACAGACACCAAGTTGTAAAGGGGTCACTCTCCTGAGCCACACAACTCAGGCACAGTTACAGTTCGAGGGAAATACAGTTAAAATCTGAAGCTGTGAGAAGGCTTAAAGACAATTAAGCAACAAGATGAGCTGCCTGAGGGAGGCGGCAGGAAAACCTTGATGAAGATTTTGCTGCAGGCAGGGGGCTGCATTATATGACCATCATCTCCACTGCTATTAAAAATCCAGGGGTCGTGGTAGGAACTGGACAGAGAGAAGGGATGCAAAACACAACCATTTTAACCCTTTCCATTCAGCAGAGAGAATCACGGTTGGGAAAGGGTAGAATAAAAAGACCAGAATGCAGGAAAAAGCAGAGTCATAAATGTATCGCAAGACTAAGATCCATCTGGAGAGCTGTAAAATGGCAGAGCAGAGTCAGAATCCTGTCAAAGACATGGAGGGGAGGGATCATTACAGATTTTAAGGAGTTTGCTGTTTTCTCCTTCCTGCAGTGAGGGTAAATCCTCTCCATATTCTGGAACCAGGGAGGAAAGGAGAGTGTAGGCTCTCTGCATCCCCCAGCTCCAGAAATCCAGCCCTGGAAGAAAAGTGGTTTTATCACCTTCAGTCCTGTTCCAAAAGGGCTGTGCAAGAAAAGCCACAATCCTTTGGCACTTGAATAGCACTGAAATCAAAACACAAGCTCAACTCCTGCCTCCATATCCTCCCTAGGAAAAAAAACACCTGGGAAAGCCATCAGGGCATCTCTTCCCCTTGCTCCATGGACCTGAGAAACCTGGAGATGATCCAAAAAAAGCTGTATTTTGACTGTCTCAATTAACCAAATAGCTAAAAACTTTGTTATTTGCCTGGCACCAGTAGAAGCAGGGCCCATATGCTGAACTAGAACAAGAACTTGCTCGAGGAATTGCTGCCTGCACCGTGAGATGCCAGAAGCCAGATGGGGGATTTATAACAGCACAAGGCTGGCTCAATGGGCAGGGGCTGCTCCAGCACAGCATGTTCCTGGAAGAAAGCAACAATCACCAAAGTTAGGGGAAAGGGTTAAAAATAAAAGAGAGCAACTTTCTTATCATGCACTCCTTGCCTTCTGCTGAATTAACATCAGAATCAGAAATCAGATGATGCTCCAGGCTGCCTGAAAATTGTTTTTACACTTTCAGTATGCCCATGGCCAAAACCAAGACAATATATGTTCATGTGAGGTGATTATTTAATGAGTTAAGGGTGCAGAGAGATTAGAAGGAACTGATGCTCCCTTGTGCAGCTCCACAAAACAGCAGCAGCATCCCAGGAAAGGTGACTGGCTGGTGCCTCAACTCTTTTGGGCAGCAAACACATTCCCCATCTCGTGGAAGTTACAGGGCCTGGGTGTGATGTGAGGCAGAGGGATGCACAACATGAAGCTGCAGTTTTAGCTTCCCATTGGGTGCAATAATTACAGGTAGGGAGTAACAGCAGCATCTCTCCATAAGGCTGTTAATAAAGTTCACCTTCACTAGCTAAAACCATTCCTCTTTCCTAAAGACTGGAAGAGATTTTATAGCAGATTCATCACCTCCACCCTTTAATTCTATTTTTGGAGTCTATTGAACTTTTGCATATGTTGAAATGAAAAGAGTCTATATTAACACAACCACTTTTTTGTTACTGTAATGAGAGCCTTGAAACCACCACAAAGAGAAACATGCCTTTTAGCAGCTGAAACAAATTATTACAGCAACTGAGTCTTAAAAGGAATTTCAAGTAAAAATATAGTATTGCATGAAGTTGTTATGGCAACTGATGTTGTAGAGTAACTGCACTGGGGCAAGTTTTCCTCCTTCATCCTGCTCAGCAAAGTCTGGGAAAAACTTTATGATAAAATTGTGCCTTAATTAGTCAAATAAGTCATAAATATAGCTTATCCCAAAATCCTTAACATTCCAGCCTCATGCAGTCTGTGTGCAGTTACTCTACTAATGAGAAAATATATCTACTAAAGCCCCACTTACCATTAAAAATCCTATCCAATATTTTTCTAATACAATTTATCAATTTAAACACATTGCACAATGTAATATTCTGCAGCATTCCATTAAAATGATAAATAGCTATGGAAAAAACAAGGGATTAAACATACTGTAATGTAATCTAACAGTATTTAAACATAAATAAAAAAAAAAACTTAAATATGGATGGGAAATGTACCGTATTTGTGAGCAAAAAGAGCCCAAGTCACTCTCTTGGTGTTGGAGTATTAATAGGCCAGAGGAAGCAGAGCAATGAGAAATGACAGTCAACTTCAGAGGATATAAAATGTCCATTAGGCTTTGTTATAAGATTACATCAAAGCAGTTCATATGTTTTAATCTGGGGAAAGAGAAAGCAGCTACTTGGGGTCTGTGCCTGGGGGCTGCCTCTGTGTACTGAACCAGACAGTTTGCATAATGAACAATTTTTATTCAATCAGGATTTCAGCACAGATAGTTCCCACTCAATGGGCTCCAGCACAAATGGGGTTGGATATTGATGCTATTCTTCAAGCTCCACCTGCTGGCTCCGGAAGAAGTGCTGGTGGCTTTCTGAAGGGCCAGTTTGTGGAGGGACATCAAGTTATTAGGATAAAAATCCAAGCCCAGGCTCTGTGCTTCTTGCCTTTCTTTGTTTCAAAAAAAAACAACCCACAAAACAACAACCAAACAAAAAAAAACCAACCCAGAACCCTCCCAAAGAACAAAAACAAAACAAAATAAAAATGCTACCAAAAATCCTTCAGACTTTAGAGTTTTCCTTGGGTTGCACCAACAATTTGGCTGATTTGCTTAGGCAGATGTTGAGCTGCAGACGAGCTCCCACAGCAAAGGTGCAGGAGCTGCCAAAACCTGCCTGGTTGAACCCACCTGATTACCAAGGGAGTTGCCTTGTGCTCAGAGTGCAGCCAAAAGGGCAGAGCAGCCAGGGAAATAATTCCATTTAGCGTGTGCCTTCTGCACAATAATTACTTATTTAAATTTTACTCTGCTGCTAGAGCCATTAGAAAAACGCACTATAAACAAAGGTGATTTTATGCAGACAATAGCTGAGCCAGTCGTTTTTTAAAGACAGGCACACCATGACTTATCTCCCAGGATGAGCAGCTCTTATGAGATAGCTGAAACAAGGTTTACAGCCTAAACCCTATTTCCAAGGGTTATTCCAGTGGCTGCACTGCTGGATCACCTTCAGCTTTAGCAGCAGCACGGAGCTCACTTACCCCACAAATGCAAGCCAGGGTCACTAACAGCTTTATGGAAAGGAAGTGCCCAGGCAACACTTTGCTGCACAGAAGTGCTTGCTAAATCCTGGGATGATCATTTAAAGGTTTCACATATACACCTGATAATTCAGAGTTAATTAGTGTGGGCATATTAGAGATGTTCCTGCCTGCACCTCTGGATTCTGCCTATTGATCAGGCACTGCGGCTGCTCTCAGCTCTGGGAGGAACTGTTGCAGTGAATTTTGCTTCCTGCCTGATTCGGGTAGGCTTTGCTTCTGACTGGCACCAAATCCCTTCTTCCTATTTCCAGAAGAAAAATAGCTCCCTTTTAATCTAGACCTTCCAAAGCTCCTGCCATGCCTGTGACGTCCTGAATGCAGAATTATGGCTTTCCCTGCTTTCTGCTCATTTGTCTGGAAGCCTGTAGGTTGTTGTATCTCACCCCCAGTACTTTTTTGGCTCCGTCCAGAAATACTCTTCTATCAATTCACCTGACAGCGATCCAGCAGGCAGGGTGGGTTGGAAGATGATGCTAATCCAGAGAGACCATTCTTCAGTTGGAGCATTCATGAAGTCTAATGAACTATTGGCAGAGAGGGACTTCTGTGGCACAATTAAGACTTGCTTCTGCGAGGCACAAAATATTGCAGCTAAAAGTTAACGGTGCCGAGCAGGGGAGGTGGATTAGCTCAGGGAACATAAATTGGTGAGAAGAAGCCACTTCCTTCTCCCCCCATCCCCAAGCCTTATGCATTAGGCAAAGCTGAAATAATGAATATGTATTGCAAGGTGTTTGCTACAAGCCTACTTATAAAGTGCACAGCCAGGAACTCCTGGAAGGGGGATTTATGGCAGCAGTCACACACAGCTGGCACACCGTGTTCTGCAGGCTTCAATTGGGATGAATGCCCCCCCTGTAAGCACTTAGCACCCACCACAATAAACTAAGGTGTATAAGCAGAGTCTAAAGTTTATTTTCAGGAGCATCCCCTAAGGGGGAATGCTAAATCAACTACCCCAGGTTTGGTAAATTCAACGAGAAGCCTGAGCTGGGAGAGGGGACGTGGCTCCTCTCCTGCTCTGAGATACCCAATGTCCTCAAAAAGCTCGAGGAAGAGGAGGCAAAGCATGGGAATAGGTTGCTGCTTGATGACTGGACCAGTCATTAACACCAGATGACATCCCATTAATCAGAGGAAATGACACTAACAGGACCATCACAATGCTGTGATCTTTCACCAGCTTTGTTAACTGAGGGATGAAAAAAACCAAACCCATCAGACACTAAGTTCTAATTTCAGAAAGAAATTCACCTTCAAATTGCTTTGTCTTTCTGCAATTGTTTCCAAGCCCAGTAATTAAAATTCTAAATCAAAATACAGTTACTCTTTTCCTTCAATCTCACTCGGCAATGAGCACGCTCTCCCCAAAATCCAGTACAAGGCCAGAGTATAATGAGAGCAAGTCAAGCAAAGCTTTCTACAAGGTGAAGGCAGCTCCTGGAGCTTTAGCATCAGCCAGTAGCTGTGGTGACACAGGCTCTGACTGCAAAGGCTGGCTTAAGTGCTGATGCTAAAGACCATGTCCACTGATAGGTGGGATATTAATGCCACTCCTTTCTTCAAACCCTCTAAGTCTGCACTGCTGCCTGGGAGAGGTTTGAAGACTGAAGATATATTTTTTGAATTATTAATCTCTTTGCAGAAGCTATACACATGGAGACAGCACAGAAAATAGGTTAAGGCTCACAATAAGCTGAATGAGTTAAATCAGAATCAGGCAAGTGTGCTGACAGCCAGCTCCTGTGACTCCTAAGCTTATGGGCCAAGGTATGAGTATGAAGGGAACAGCAGGATCAAGTCAGATAAAATGAACATGTTTGGTTTGACTAGTCTATAAGGAAGGGTCAAATAGTGGCTTGCTGGTGGGACCTATAGCCAACATGGAATGACTGACTGAAGCAAAGAAGGACTGACATTACTTCTCCAAATTATAAATTCTGCTTCCCAATCTATCTGAATGGATTAACCTCAAAACATGAGATCCGGAATTTAAAGATTCAGAATTCAGAAGCTATTATGAGTCAAGAGCAGGAATTAGCATTTGAGTTATAAATATGCTCTAACAAACTGACAGGAGTCGGCTTGCTGTTCCTTCCCTTTTTGAAGATGGTGGCATCATACTCGCAATATTTAGAGACATAAACCTAGAAGTGATTTTCACATCCCAGCTGGATGTTAACAACGTGGCTTGTTGGGAGAACACTGCTCCTCATCTAACCAGTGCTGCCATGCAGGAAGCTGTTACAACAAGGCAGGGTCTGGGTTTCCAGCACAGGGAGCTGTCCAAGGGAAAAGTGCTGTCCCAGGACACAAAACTGTGCCATGGCACCCTGATCTTCTACAGGTCCTCCCATACCTAAAAGGCTGTCAGGAGAGAGACAGACACGAGCACACTCTGAATAAACAGGAGCCACTAATATCAGAGAAAGTCTCCAGGCAGTAAGTAATGAAGGCACTAAATAACTGTACCCGCTATTCGGATTTTCTGCCAAACATTAGCCAATTTAAAAGGCAGCAAGAGGCCTTTTACACAGGGAGAATTTCTTTGAGCACCGACTTAAAAGCTGAAGTTTGGCAGGGAAGTGTCTGAGAAGGATGGGGGAGAGGTAAAAGCCAATTTCACCTGGTAATCTGCTACACTATTTGTGTCCTACCCAGACCACACTTCATGCATTAAGAACACACTGCAGCTCTCCCCCGCGCTGGGGGAGCGGGGAGCTAATGGTTTCTATTACAGGCGTGTGTGGAGGGTGGCTGTGGCATGCACATCTGTCTGCAAAATAGATGTGAGCTCTGCAAACTGCCTAAACACCTCCGTTGCCCAGCAAACGGGGCCGGCAGCGGAGTTTTTTGGGCTCCCTCCCCGGCGTGACAGGCGGGGCTGATTGACAGGGCTCGCCGCCCAGAGCCCGCACGTGCTCCCACTGTAAATAGTAAAGCTGAAAAGCCTCAGCCCTAACTGACTATTTCACAGGCTTCAACTCAGTTACTCTTAATGAGGATTTCCATGCACACACGCAGGAAAAAAAAAAAAAAAGTCTAAATGCTCTCCGGGCAAGGGGGAAAAAAAAAAAAACCCACCCCCAAAATACCAACAACCAAACAGCAAAATAAACAGCTGGTGAAGTGAAATACGAGGTTAGAGCCCTCTCTGATTCAAGAGAAGATTATTAAAACAGCTATAAAGATGGTGTTGGCATCTCTTGAAATGAGTTTGTTACATTCAGAAGAGGCAGTTACACATGACAAACCATTTTCTGTTTAATTAGAGGGCTCTGTGTGGAACACTTCCAGGCGGAGGAGGGGAGCAGATTGCCACCCAGCATCTCAATTATGGGACAGAGCCTTAACGATTCCACATGCAAATGTTTTTGACTGACCACAGAGGGACAAGAAAAAAAAAAAAAAAAAGAAATAAAAATAAGAAAAAAAAAAAAAGAGCTTCTCAGGAGGTTAAGGAACAAGAGCTTTGTCACAGCCTTCAGCAATCTGGGCTCTCTTGCCACACACATTAGTGCTTTAGGTTTCTTTCTGCCCAAAGAATGGCTTCTACTTGCTGGCTGGGAAAAAAAAACACCCCAAACTTCTATGGGGAAAACCACAGAGATACCCTCTGTCCTACCCTGGTTAAAAGCTTCCTATTCTTCCAACCAGGTAAAATAATTTGTGGTTGAAGAATAGAGCAGGACCATGGTATTCACACCAAAGCTCTCAAAGTAAGCAAGCACAGAAAGGAAATTCTAGCTAATACAAGTTAAATATAGGTTATGTTAGCTGCATTTTACAAGCACTAAGAATGTTTTTGGAGAAAGCTGTCATTTTTAATGACAGCACAAGCTCCAATTACCACATAGCTGATACACTTGGGATTTGGAAGTTTTTTTTTAAATCACTTGAAATCTAAAAAAACCTTCATTATCAGCTTCTGAGTTGGATGTAAATAACTTCACCTGGTGCTAAGAAGTTTAACATTTCACAGGGGCACACGAACAACTTAAAGCCATTTATAAATGCAGCTTCAGCTTCCTGGCAATCTAAATGCAGTCTCTGGCAACTTGAGCAGCAGCAAAGCACACAAGGCTGGGCTGCAAGGGGAAGAGGAGCAAGGCTAAAGGAGATGTGTGAGCATCACCAACCCCTGGCATCAGGCAAGAACACACCTCAGGCTGCAGATACCTGTCAGTTCAGGGGGAAGATTAATCTTGTTGCTGGGTTTAAGAAAGGCCACTTGAGCTGAGAGCAAAACCATGTATCACCTTGAGCCTAAAGCAGAGCGTTTGCCCCACAAGATGCTTTGAGAATAAAAATGCAGCTATGCTGAGAAAACCCTCTGCCCAGGGCAACCTTCCCAGCTCCACCAAACTGTCCCTTGGTTCCCTCAGGCCTGCATTACTCACCAAGGTTAACAAACCCCAAAGCAAGTAAAATAAAAAGCCATCAAACTCGCTTCCAAAAACCAGAAAGCTCCTTGGAAAAGGCTGCACGGCACACAGGGCAGCTCCAGCCCCAAAACCTAATGCAGGAGGCAGCGAAGCTGAAGGATGAAAATTCTCCTTCCCCACAGCTAATGTGAAAGCCTTACAGTCAGCAAGAAGAAGGGCAGCCTTCTAGCTTGTGGCAAGCACAAAGTGGGATTGAATCATTACTTGAAGAACGTGTTTCAGTGTCTATAAATAAAAACCTGCGAGGCTCCTTGCCAAAGGAGCCCAAGTCAATATCGCTTTTCTATATGCGCTGTCAAACTTTACTTTTAGACAGTATATTAATTACCCAGTCAATAATTGTGGGTTTCATTAGTGTATTAAATACCTCAATCAATAATATTTATCCTTTTCAGAGTCGGTCTTCACCAAAAAACAAAGGCAGGAGTATTTTTTGATCCTGCAGTTCAAAAAGTCAGTGCAGCATAGCAGCAAAGCTTTAATGGAAAACATAAAACACTAGAAACAGACAAAAATCGGATTATTACTCTTATTTTTCAGCCTTTTGTACAATAAGCCATGAGGGAATTCCGAGAGCTAAACTGATGGCAAAAAAAATTAGATTTCTTCCTCTTAATTGCTCAGCGGTGATGTCAGAGTGGACAAGACAAATGTTCACATCTTTCATTTTTCCATCAGATAAACCAGCAAGCAGCTCTGCTCTGCCAACTTTCCTGAGGATAAACTCTCAGAGCAAAGAGCCCATTTCTGGTGCATCCTCTGCAGTGCAGCTCCCCAAGTGCCTTTTATCCTAACCTGGGCTATCCCTGGGAATTACATCCCCTGTGAGAGGTAACATCCTCATATGGGATCTTAAAGAAAATTTCAACAGGCAACACAAAAAGAACTCAGGAGGGTGATTTTTTGGTTGGTTTTGTTGATTTTTAATTTTTTTTGTTGTTGCCATTGTTTAAAATTTCCCTTTAAAGGGCAAAATGTTTGGGACAAATTAGAAAAAAAAAAAAGCCTTTGCAAGTGTCCAGTTTATTTTAAATAACTTACAAGGATGGGAAAAAAGAAAAGCACAACAAACAGCCCAAGAACACTCCCAAAGGCACGCTTTTGGCATAGCACAGAGGCTGAATTTAACAACAAATCAATGCAATATAAACAGGAAAAAAACTAAAAACAAACAACACCCTACCCCCCAAACACAGACACCTAAATATCCAAATAAAATACACAGAAAAATGCATAACAGGCCTCATGAAAAATCCATCTGGCGATCCAAACTATTTTTTTTTTTTAAAAATATGCATATGATTGAAATGCAAAAATGTAAACATGAAAAACAGACTTTAAAAACTGCGAGAAGGTCTGTGGGCCTCTTGCATCCTCACAGATAATATATTAAAGAGAATTTCCACTCCCTGTAATAAGATTACTGATATTTACCGCACTACTCCAGTATTTATAATGCCTAATATGCTGCAGACCACTCCTTTCCATGAGCACAGGCTTTGGAAGTAGGCAGCCCACTCCATTTCACATTTTTCCTAAGCCTTTTATATCAAAGTGATGTGAAATTTCCCTTTCTTTCCCATCTGAGACTCCCCAGCAGCCCTGCAGCTGCCTGAGGCAGAAGCCCTGTGGGGTGGCCACTCTTCTCCAAAGTGGCCACTTGTTCAAGGGCTACAAAACAGGGAGGCCACAGGAAAGATGAAAATAAAAGGACCCAGAAGGAAAGTTACTATTCCCTCCTCGAGATGTTATGCTGCACCTTGGGCAGCAAATGTAAATATCACTGGGAATTTGGGATTAAAACACCAGACTCAGCAGCTTCCACTCTCACACCCGTGTCACCAAAAGGACAATCCCGTTGTGCTGGAACACAGAGCCCACACACACACACTCATCCCAGCTGCCAGGCAGAGCACACCCAGCACAAAGCAACCAGTCACTCCTGATCCAGCCAAGACCACCATTTATCCCCTACAAGGGCTCTGAGGATGTATTTCTCCTCAAAGCTTTCCTTCGGGGACAAAAAACCCCCAAACAAACAACAAACCACCTGATGCATCTCAAAAACTCATCTGGTTCTAACAGAATCTCCCCTCCAGGGACTCGTACAGGGTCACTAACAACTCGTTTAAAATTCACACCCAGTGAAAACACCGTTTAATCCCACCAGAGGGAATTGAGACAAACAGCAAACTACCTGAACATGGCCTGGCAGAGCACGCTCCAGATCTTCCCTGGGCCGTGCAGAACTTGATGCTCTTGTGTAATTGCCTTGGCACCTGCCTGTTTCCAAACCAGCAGCCTCCCAATTTCATCTCTGCTGTGTACATTTAATTTAAAGCAAAACATGAGCAGCTACAGGATTCCTCACCTCACAGAGATCTAGTTACGAACAATTCCAGAATGCTTTCAACTATGCAAATACATATTCAGCCCAGGTAATGGCTGAAGCCATCCAGAATAACCTGGATGGTAGCAGGGGAGATTTATGATGAGGGGAAGGAAGGCACAGGCTAGTTTGCCAATAATCCAAATTAGCACTGTGAGTCCACTTAATTAGCACAATAAGAGCCCAGGGCCTTTGTGAAGTTTTCCACGGCTCGTGCCAGTGGCTGCAGGGATCTACCAAGGTTTGCATGGCTGTGGTCAGTTGGCAGTGAGGTGGGAGGAGAAGGGAGACACCTCCACAGCTTCCTTGCCCTCACTCCTCAGCTGGACACCTCACTATCCTGGGATTAACAAACTATTTATTAACCAGTTACCTCCAGCAGTTTTAGCCTGTAATCAGGGGAAGAACAGCAAGATAGATAGAGGCATCTATCTTTTATATAAGTGGGAAATCATATGCCCCTCTCAGGATTCATTCTGCTATATTAGCTCTTCTAGGCCCCTCCTAAAAAAGATCCTCATTCTCCTACTCAGCAGTGTAGTCCTCCTCTGTACTCGCCCCAGCTGAGTTTCTTTTTTGCCTCTCCACATTGCAGGCCAGAGCTGTACATAGCATTCGAGATGAGATCTCACAGCAGAGGCTTATATAATGCTGTGGCACTTGTATAGCTACACTAGAAATACCTTGCCTCACATAGCTTGATGTTTTTATCATATACTAGCTGATTAAAGCATGATTAAAACCCTCCAACTCTTCAGTCACTAATGAGCATCCACTTTAGAGCAGAGGGTTGTTTTTTATTAGTCCTCAAATAAATGGCTTTTCACACAAACTGCTTTAAGTTGATTTTCTGTTCCAATTCTCAAGGTCATTCAGTTGATCCTGTAAGATATCTTAATGCTCTTGAGTATTGATACCCTCCATCTCTAGTGCTCTGGCTGATGGCACAGTAAACCCAGCAATATGGATGTGCAGCAATTCCCCTTGGGAAAAGGAGCTGCCCCAGCAGAGGCAGGTGTGCAACACTCAGAGCAGCAAACACCTGCCAAAAACAACACCCATAAAAACTTCCTGGTGTATATGGATGGGCCCAGGAATTGGAAATGAGCCTCAAGGAACATTGTGCACTACCACTCGTTCCCAGTTTCCTAAAATTGGGTAGGAGGGATAGGAAGGGAGCAGTACTAAAAGACTGGTTAGCAGAGTGGAAAGATGGATTATCACCACTAACCTACCATTTGTCAATCCAGAACTGTGCTGAAGACTGTAATTTTCTAGTCAATGCTTTATAAGCAAGGTCAGAGGGAACAAATACTTCAATAAAAAAAATGCAAGACATCAGCAGAAGAACCCAGTCATGATCCTCAGAATCCAAAAAAGAAGAGGTTGTGTTCGCAATTAATGGGCCCAGAATAATGTGCTTCATGTCCATCAATGGAAATGACATTTACAGTACTTAAACACCAAGACTTGAGATGACAAACAGGAAATCACAGGGAATAAAGGGCACCAACTGAATACACGAAGAAACTGCTCTCTACGGAGCAAAATAAATAAATAAACCTCACTTCTGCTACCAGAGACCCACTGCAGCACTGCCTGGATGCTTGGAGCTGTGCAGCAAATGCCAAGCTGTGAGCTGCAGCCAGGGAACACATAATTAATGTGATTAGGAGCACACAGAGCTAGCATGCTCTGCTGACTGAAAAGCCCAGTAGCATAATTACTGTTTTCTGTACTAGCTCTATGTCTGAACAAATCTCAAAGCCTGGTTAGTTTTAGACTGCTGTGTAAACGTCAATAAAAATCCCAGAAGTGCCAGCTCATCAGCATTCTCAGGCACAGAAATGGTGAAAATATCACTGCATTTCCATGCTGTTAACATCAGGCAAAGAAGTCTCCATTCTTCAGTCTAACCTTAGAGTTTGTAATAAGGTAACATCTCCCCCAAGTGAATGCTTATTATGAAAGCTAATTAATTGCTTTCCAGTAATGAGAAGTCTTTGGTGTTCAAAGAAAGCAAAATTCACTACACAGGAATTAAACAGTGTTTATTGAAACAAAGCTTCCCCCCCATTTAAAGACCTCTTTCTGATTAACATCGTTACAAATAAAACCAAAGAAACTCAACATACAAACATACAAAACATGTATAGGCAGGAAAAAAAAGTCAGTCAGAAATCCATAGTATTAATTGAAGAGAAAACTAAAGCAATGCTTTGTAGTTGCCTGGATTTCCCTGGGGGATGGAGAGTCAATGCTTATCTGCCTTCCTCAGAAGAGACAATTTTGATTAATATCAGACCCATCTGACTCAGTCTATTAAACCCTGAAGGAAGGATATTCTTCAGATATAAGAGATATGTCTTTGATTAATAATTCTACCATATTGCCATTCCAAGCATTAACAACTGCATGGCACCTGTGGAAAAGTGAAAGCCTTTGAATTCTATGGAAGGGAACTAACTTTTACTAATAGACCTGTTCTCTTTTGTCCAGATCTGAAAGCTCTATGACACTGTTCCTCCTACCCTCTGCTGAACAAGTCAAAGTGTCAAGGTTGTCACTACTTCCTTGCAAAGAAGACAAAATGGTTATATAATTCAGCTTTACATATAGGAAGAGAGCAAAGTTACTTCAGACATTCTGAGTGGTTTGCCTAAAGACCTTGGCAATCTGTCTAGAGATTCCTCTTCAGTGCTGTCAGAATTTAACAGACCACAACAGGCTACAAAGTCGTGGCTATCAGAGTGCACTCTTACCTCCCAGGGCACATCTCCAGAGAAATGCATCAAATCACTCAGCCCACTACGCTGGGCTGCCATGCTCGGTGTGACTAACACCAAACTGTCACACAAAGGGTGGGGAAAAAGTCAATGTAACATTATCTATGATTTTTTTTCCTGGAAGTTCTAGGCTCAAGCAGCCAGCACTGGCCTTCCTCACCCCAGCTGAGCATTTCTCCTGATGTTGGCAATCAACCTCTTACTGTATTCTCTGTAGTTCACGGGTTTGACGTCCACTGCCGTGGCCTTAATACGAGACTCGTCCTGCAAAAGAGAAATTTTAGTATGTAAAAAGAACATGAAGCACTCCAGGCACTTGGTTCCAACCTCCTTCTGCCCCAGTAACTTACTGCTCACGGTATCTGGGTTAGCTGGGAGTGCCAACACGACTCCCAGAGCTGCTATGCTGTTTTCATGTGAAACCAGCCTCTCTTGATGAGCCTGAGAGGGAGCAGCAAGGATCCCCCCCCTCAGTGCTCAAGACTGACAGTATTTGTGTGATCTTCGGAATTTTCTGTTCTCTGTGAGCAAGGGAAACCTCTCCCCACAAACCTAAGAGGAGGAAGTCACCTCCTATGGAGACAAGTTGAACTACAAAAGCCACAAGTTACAATATTTGCCTTTTGGGCAACACTTACGTTGTAAGTCTCCAGTTTCACCCGGATCCTGAACTCGTAGGTGTTGAAGTTTGCATTTTGGAACACTTCTTCAAAAGCCTGCTCGTTCTGAGGGAAGGACAAAGACAGGGATCAGCTGCAGACACTCCAGGCTCCCAGGAGGGCCATGAACTTTGAGAACAGCTCAGCTTTTGGGGAGGGTTGGCAAAACACTGGAACTACCCGGCCCACAGGCAGAGCTGAGTCTTCCTTCATCACATTTTAGATGCCAAAACCATAACTCAAAAGATTTTAAAATAAAAAGGGGACAATTTTTTGATCTGCTTAAACAAAGGAAAACACAATTGCACTGAACTGAATCTGCAACCAGGTATAAGGAACAAGAATACTACAAATCTTCAGGAGCTGCCAAACTGGCTAATTCTGATGCTGTTGATCACAAACACTGACAGAGTTAACTATTTCCTTATTAATTATTCTGGTTTTCTGCTTATCCATCAAAGCTGCATGTATCTTTCCTATCCTGACACAGGCCTACTTAAGAGAATGTTCTATAAAAAAAGCAGATCCATGTTTTGAATGTGCTTTAATAACCATGAGAAGACTGTGTCATATTTATAACATAAGCTGCTTCTAATTACCATATGAACACTAAACATCATCATCATCATTTATAACAGACAATTTGTCAAAACAGTGGAAAAGGAGCAGGCAAGTCATGGAGACTGCAAAAAAAAAAAAGTTTATTTTTGCAAAAATATGAGTCGTAAAAACCTTTGCTGACATTCAAAAAAAATCCTGCATCTCCCTGATGATACTGACAAGTAATTATTAATGCATTTATCTACCAGATGCACTTGACTTGATCAGTCACTCCAGCAGCAGACAGAGCATCTGATCTGGAATTGAATCCACCCCAGTTCCACTCACATTCCAAGTGTTACATCTGCTGTTTTTCACTGTGTGCAGCACTATTTTACACTACACAGTGATTCTCCTAGGGTTTAGAAAAGCACAACAAATGGAGGTGAACAGGAGCAGCTAGGTTCACAGATTACAGAATCTAGGCATATCCCTCCTGAATATTAAAACCCCTTCCTTTGGCCATCTTATGGATTAGAGGATAAGAAAACTCGCTTAATAAAGCACTTAGCTCCTCTCTGCAGCTCTGTCACAAACTGTGCTAACCATTAGTGAGTTAAAAATGCCCTCAGCATAGCAGTCACTGCTACCCCACATTACCTCCTTTGGCATCTAACAAGCACAGGCAAGAGGCAGATGAAAAACCTTGCACATGTATCTCTGCTTAGCATGGTCACGGGCTGTACATGAACTCCATCCATACTGTGAGCAGAGAAAAGACTCCCACCAACTTCACAAGACACTGCATCAGCTCTGTCAGAGAAAAACCACTAAGAAAAGCTTACTGCAAATGCATCGAGTACCATTTTTAAAGGCTCATAAAAGTGTCAAATCAAAACCAATTTCTCCTGGAACACAAAGCATTCCCGCTCAAGGGCTCACTCCATATTATGTTCCATTTTCTATCCTCAGCCATTTCCATTAGGCAGCTCTTCAAAAGACATTACATGTTTGTACTGGTACATAGGATCTGCTGTCTCTCCTTCCCCACCTAGCTCTCTCTTCAGCATTAAAAGCAACTAAGAAATTTTGTTTAAACTCTAGCAGAGATTAAGCATGGCAGAAGCAAGAAAATATTGACAAGTTAAGAATGTCTGAAAATGGAAATGCAGAAGTGCAAGGACATCTAATTAGAATCCCCCCAGCTAGACATCTTCCTACAGAACAGAGGTGTCCAGCCTTTGTTAATACCACAAAAACACAGCATCCCAGAATCACAACCTTTGTACCCTTCACCTCTGAGAGCCAGAGTGCAGAAAATTTCCAAAAATCATTCCATATTAGAGGAAAAATAACCCTGCTTTGCAGAAACAGAGGTCTACAACAGTGTCTCAAGGTAATAGCCTCAACAATCCCTCCTCTTTAATTTCCTTCCCACAGCCAAGCAATGGGTTAACCAACAACTGGGATATCTGTGGAGTCCTGGAATCAACCAGCCTTAGCCTGGGAGCACAGCAAGGCTCATATGAAATTCAAGAACTTATCATGCATTCCACATCATCATTTAAAAACAAAACAAAGCCACACAGTTTTTATACAGTACAGAAGTTAAAAAAAAAAAAAAGCAGGAAAAGATTATTTTGGTTGGAAGAAAGACAAATGCAGCAGAAAAGCACAGAGTGACAAAGGGAAGATAATACTGCTGCCTGTTAGTGTCTAGTGACTTGCAACTTTAAAAACTGTTCTAATCTGTCACAGAAAGATCACTTCAGCATCTCTGCCAACGACCCATTTTACAAATCGTGGTTTTCATGAGACCCACAAAGTTCTGGTGATATTTGGTGGGGGGAAAAAAGAGCCTTCAAAAGTGGGCTCACACACATTAGTTCAAAAAGCTTCCTGCCTACTTAACAAAGATACATACAAAGTGTTCTAGAACTTTTTGATTTTGTAAACAAATTTCTGGAACACATTAGAGATAATGTTGTCAGCATTCGTTGCTAAATTAGGGGGTTTTTTTTGCAGATTATTCCAATCTAGGCACAATGATAAAACAGGCTGTCTTTTCTACTGGAGCCAACACGAGTTAAAGCTGTCAGTCCCCCAAAAGCTGTGGCACGACCCTGGAGTGATCAGCTGCCTCTCCAGATCCAGGTGATGAGGACAGGCTGATCTCCAGCTTTCAGCAGCCAAAAGAGCTCAGGGGTAGACAGACTGACTGTGGGAGCAAACTATGGGGGAAAGCAGGCAAATCTCTGTTCTTCAGGCAGATGGCCTGTGCAAAATAATCCCGAGGAGAGTAAACAAGTCCCTGCCAAGAACTTCGGGCTGGGAAGAAGCAATGATTTGTGAACTTGTAAAAGATACTGAACATCTGGAGGACAACCTTGGGCTGAGCTGAGCTGGCCTATCACCCAGAAAGGGCAAATCAAATTCTTGACAAATGAAACAGAACATCCCTTTCTTTCACATGGCATTATTTTATGTATTTTTAAATGCTGTTAATTCCCACAGCAAGTACATGAACTTGCCCCAATGCCTTTGCCACATTTGCTGTACATTCACACACAAATATAAGACCATGCTCTCTGCTGGATCAGCACTGGTGTTCCACACAAACCTTACATCTCTGCCAGAGCTGCCTTCAAAACATTACAAGAATAGCTCCTTACAAAAAAAAAAAAAGAAATCTGAGGGCAGCCCAAAACAAGATGAGTGAAGCATAGTTCAACTTCAAGGCAAACAGTGAAAATACAGTAAGCTAATTGACTGACCTTTTCCTTCAGTTCTCCCAGGAAAGCTGCGTTCTGCCCAAGAATGAATTCTGCTGTGTCTTGAAAACAAGTAACCCACTGATATTCCAGACAGTCTGCAATGGTCACCTAGAATACAACAACAAAACACAAAAGGTTATTCCATCCAGCTGCCTTTTCCTCCAGAAAGACCGAAGAAAACACAAAAGAAAAAAAATATCTCAGAGCTATAGAGAGTTTTAAACTTCCAATAATTCTCAGAGCATGACCTGTATGTCCTTTCAATCACTGAGGGTGGAAAGCAATGACTTCCTACCTTTTTTAAGCTGTCCATAACTTAACACAAGTTAATATTGGCAGTAGATTGAACCACAGGGAAAGGCCAAAAAGATCATAGCAGGACAACACTGGGGGATGCTCAGTTGTGTCCTGCTGCCACTGATGAGCTGTGAGCAGGAACAGGTATCCCAGAATAATAACCACCAAGGGGGACAGCAGCAACTCTGGAAACTGAATTTACTTTGTACATACCTGAGTACTTGAGCATAAATTCAATGTAACACTATGTTGTGTTATGAGGGAACTATCAAAACATTCAAGGACCAAAAAGTTTAAAAAAAAAAAAAAAAAAAATCAATTTCCAGCCTCACATGCATTTCCTGGCTGCTTTGACAATTAGGAATGAGGAAATGAGAGACACTGCTCTGAAGGCCTTGAGTGTATCCTCAGCATCCCCTTTATATTCTGAACGACTCTGCTACGTAAAGCAGTTCATGTGTTCCTAGAAGTTATCTGATAAAAATTTTTCAGAGGCAATTTGTGTTTTAGGGAGGCTGCAGGGATAGTTCCCTTTTCTCTGCATGCCCACCTGGCAGAGTACTTCTAAGAGGCAGATACAACTCTAATTTATAATGTAAAACAGAAGAAGGTTCAATGCCTATGGTGTAAGTGGGCATCACAATAATAATCCCCAGACAACTTTCTAAAGCAGGCTCCATTAAAGCACGAGGCAGAACAATACCTACCAAAAAAAAAACTGTACTAAATATAGGTAGCAGCTGTAAAAGTGCAATTACTGCTCTCCAGAAATGCCATTTTACTTCAGTTTATCTTCACTACTGAAGAGGCGGAGGCCATCTGTATTCTGCACTGCATAGTACACTTGGAAACCAGAATCAACGGAGCTAGCAGCAACTTTTTGGCAAAGAGAAAAGCTTTTAATTGGAGCACTAGGAAAACAAACTGCTAATCAGCTCAATGAAACACCCCTCACTCAGGTACAGCACACAAACCAGCTAAATACCCTCTAACTCACAGGCAGCACAGAGTGACAAACAGCACCAGAGTGCTTCCCTCAAAAGATTTTCTGCTTGGATTGTGCTGGGAACGTGGCAGGGAACGCCCTGAAATCCGATCCGGGCACTCACCAGGAGCATCAGGCGGTACTTGAAGTTGGGGAATTCGCGGTCACACTTCTCACAGCGGTAAAGTCCATTTTGCTGGTCTATCACTTTCTTGTTGCAATCCTGAGAGGGACATGCCTGGTACATGCAGTTCTCTTTGCGCAGATGTACAATTGTGCCCACACAGCTAAAATAATCTGCCTGGGAGAGTGAGTGTGCAACATTAGCCTCAAAATACTCAATGTTTTCCCCATTCTGAATTAACCACAAAAGCAAGGCGCCCATACTTGGATATTTAGGATTAGAAAGCTTAACAGCTATGGATTACTGGGAAACTGTAAATCAACCCCTCTGTTGCAATAATTTTTAGGTTTCCATTATGTTAATAAAGCCCCTACAGCAAGATTATTTTGTGTTTCCATTGCAGGAAACTCCAATTGCTAGGTCCTCTTTAGATAAAGCATATTTGATTCTCCATTGTGTCTGTTCAAATCTGCACTTTTTCACAGGATTAAGATTCTGCACTTTCCTACGCTTCTTTCGGGAACCAATACAAAAAAACAGAAAGCCTATTGTGTAGTGTTACAGATAAGCATTTGATTAAACTATAGCCTACAGAACAAAATACCCACTCACCACACTAAAATAATCATCATAATGGTTTAAGACCACGGTCAAGTCTTTCAACAGAAAAATAGAGGTTGCTTAAGAATCATGGGCAAAAAATTGTCAGAAAAGAGCTGAATTACAGGTAAAGTGAAAACGTTCAGGGCCAGGTTGGATGGGACCCTGAGCAACCTCATCTAAGGGGTGGCATCCCTGCCCGTGATAAGGGGTTTGGAAAGAGGTGATATTTAAGGTCCCTTCCAACCCAAACCATTCTATGATTTTACAGGGTTTTTTTCCATGGATAGAAGCTCTTGTCCATCCCAAAAAGCTCAGCATTTAAGTCTGAGACAAAAAAATTAAAAAATAAAAAGCAGTATAAGCCTAGAGAGGTTTCTGGAAGGAAAAGCCAAAGACCTGGGGTTTATTACCAGCTTTTCTATTGACCAAGTGTGCACCCTTGAAAACCACTTCCTCCTAATGCACCTGCTTCTCCAGGAACACTCTGTGCTGCTTATTTGAACATCTTTGGGGTAAAAACATCTCCCCTTCATTTACATGAGGCTTAGAATTCTCTTGCAAACAAAGTATCATGTTGCAACATCAGCAACAAGCCCGGATTTATTTGAAAAACAATAATATTAATTCATAGCATAAATTCCAAGACAGTAAACACCTAATGCTCAATACTTGGATTACTTCAATAAGAAGAATACCTGCACAAAGCCTTGCTTTTTATTTTCTCCCCAATACACAAAGCTTGTACTGAGTGGCCATGCCTTACCTTATCTCCTTGCCCCAAGTTCTCAGATTTGGCTTCAAACAAAGTTTTCCAATTGGTATTTGCTCCAGCTGCTGGCCCACCCCTCACATCAGAGATGGAGGCACATTCCAGAAGCTGCCCCTCGGAGTCAAACCTGCAGCCACAGAGATGCACTTCTATTTTTGGAGAGCAGACCATACAGACTTATCAAAAGCTTACGTTTATTTTCATGGGCTCGATACATGAGGGATTTTTTATCAATGATTGCAAAGGAAACAATTACAGTAATATGTGTATATTGCAAACAAAAATAGCATTTCGGAATAAGTTAATAGTCTGACTTAATTAGCACAGTATTTTATAAACCCACAAAAGGAGGACAGCTTTGTTCTATATAACTGCAATTTGTTTGCCAGCTAGTGGTCAAACCACGCACTGCACACTTCTTAGAGGCAGGCAGATAACAAGATTTAAGGGCATCAAGATATTTCCATAATTAAAATTAAATTACATGGTACCATTATCTTCGCAGTAGCTTCGAAAGGAAAAGCAAATAGCATTGAAAAGATTATGCTTCCTCTGTTAAAATAAGAAAGCACAGCTCTTCAGCAAAAGGTTGCACTGCATTCCCGTTGTGATGGGCTTTGTGATTTCACAAACACACCAACGAGGCTCAAAGATTGAGCTTAATTAAAGCGTGACAGTAATAGCTCAGACCCACAATCAATTTTATCTCAAACAAGCCTCTGAAGTATGGGAGAGCCACAGCTCAATGACAAATGGAGGATGCCATTTATTTCATCCACATTTGGGTGATGTAACTGGAAGCTGAAGACTCGGGATTCACAAGTCTGATGCTGCTGGCACTTAACCCTCTTCACACAAACACAAACCACATCTCACCACATTCATACTGACAACAGACAATTTAACAGCTACATACAGGAGAGGCAACAATGAAATCGCTTTGTTTTCCTGACAATAAAAGAGTTATTTTGCTATCTGAAAAATATCTGGCAAGAACTAGACACTGAGAGATGTCAAACAGTCCCTCCACACTAACTGAGTGCGTATCAGATTCCACACAATGGAAAAGCCTGTGGAAAAAAATACTGCTCTCTCAGATCAAGCCTCAGAAAGTAGAGCTGGTCAAGCCTGATTTCATGCTGCCTTCCAAGGCTTTGGGTCAGCATGCACTACCCCGATTTCAATTTTTCAAGGTCTGTCATGGAATTAAAAGTTTTTTGAATTGAACAACTTAAGAAGGACAGCCTTCCAGGCTCTAGGGCTTGCAAGCCAGAGAAGTTTCTACAGCCCTGGAAGCCATACCCTCTGTCACCTTCCCACACTGCTCAAGCATAGAGAAACAAAATAAAACAAATACTCTGCAGGAGGTTGAAACGAAACAACATAAACACACTCATACCATCCTCGGAGCTTAAAAGCCTCTGGGCTATCAGGGTTGATGACAACTGTGCTGGAGGACAGGACAGACAGGCTTCTGCCACCAAAGTCAGAGACACGGGCTCCTTTGATGGCAATCACAGGTTGTCTGGAGCCATCAAACTGTTCAGCCTGCACGTGTGAAAAAACAGAGAGCAGCAGCAGCAGGTTACAGGAAAGGCACTGAACTTGTGGTCATAATTCACAGATCATGGCAAGAGACCAAACCTGAATCAAACTGCCCCACTGTATCTAAAAGGTAAGGTTTTGAAAGGTGTCATTTGGAGTTTAAGCAAAGGTAGGTGACAATTTTCCGTGCAATCCTAACACCCTGTTTCCTGGGGAACCAGAGAATCCTTAAGTCACACCACGGGTTTGTTAGAAAGGACTGGTCCCCCTCTGTCAGCAGCTTTACACCAAGATTTTAGGAAGGGAGATGTGTTATGGGATGGAAACAAAATTAATTGCTCATATGAGACTCCTCAGGAGATGAAACAAATCAGCTTCACTGAGCCAATCATGTCCATCTTACTACCACTTACACAGAAGTGCAGCTATGCTGACCAAACATTTTTACTCAACTTCCCATCTTCTGTTTTTTATGTCATAAAGCTCCTCTAATGTTCAACTGCCATCAAATGAGTAGCCTGACACTAATGAAGAACCTCATGGCATGAGAGAGGGTTTGAAAGGTGTAGATTTTATGGACCCCACACCACCCAGCAAGCAAGGGGAGGATCATGTGCTTAAAGATAACAAATGAGCTGGAGTTGCAGTAGCACTCACTCTACCCATGAGATGCAAAAAGAACAGAAAACACACCCCAGCAGTCATGGCAGTGTCTGCTGTAAAGGACATACAGATTCTAACCCTAACTGTGCCAGCTGCAAGCCATACATCACTCCTCCTCAATGCTTATTGATATTTCTATTCTACAAGCAAGCAAACAGATTTAACTTTGCAAAATGCAGACCCTGATCTCTGTTGGAAGAGTTATGCCAGGAATTGTATACCAGTAAGTCTCTCCTGTTATAACCTAGCTCAATCCTAAGGTTTTGTGCTACTGAACTTCAGCTTAGTTGATCTGTATCAGCAGATGGTTAATGGTGTTTAGGTACCTACAGTATCAGTGCACTTGATAATTTAGCCATAAAGCATCACTGTCAAGCTGGTAGGATCACTCCCATTTTATAGACTGGCACATAAATCCCTAAGTATCTAGAACAACAGTGGAAAACAAAGTAGCCTGTTAAAAAGATACGGAAGCAGTTTACTGCAACTGTTCAAACTTTCACTTCCAAGGCTCTGATGCTTTAAACTCCAGCCTCTCACTCTGTCTCTCACTCTGCTCATTAGGGGTAACACGTATCCCACCCTACAAACAAAATTAATCTCATTTGAGACAGCCACAGTCACCAGGCTTTTCCATAATCAAACTGCAGCTCATACTTTTGCCTAAACCAGGAGCCCTTTACTTTCAGTATTTTGGCTTGAGACAAAATGTCTGCAGTTGTTCAGAACACATTAGGCAGATCATGTCAGCAGTTTGTCAGGGAAAGGTTAAGAACATCACACCTGAATGCAACCAGACAGACTTTCACCTTCTCTCGGCCCCTGATCCTTGACCACCCAGGACTGTGTCAGTGCTGTGCCCATCTCAGGTGACAACAGCACTTCCCTGTCCCACACCAAGCAAGCTCTGTTAGGAACAGGTAAGAGAGCACATACCTCATTTCCCCACAGTGTAGCTGTCACCAGTTTCCCTGATGTATCCATCAGATGCACGTTCCTCTTTGAAACCTCCCTATTGTTAGCTTTCACTACAATTTTAGTGACATCTTCGTAGCTCTTGCAAATTCCAATTACATCTGAGAAACAGTTACAATTTAGAGTTACTCAAGGGTCACAATTGGGGAATACAAGATCACAAGAGAAGAATTCAAACCTACTGTCAGATTTTTACCTTGTATCCCAGCTCCCTATTGAAATGAAATCTGATATGGAAATTAAGTGTATTATGGTAGGAATGTTCCACTACAGAACTCTTCAGTGCTTTAATTTTGTTGACGCAGTCATTAAGATATTCATGAATGCAAGCCTCACCACATTAGAGAGATCAAGGCATTGTACTATCTTTTCCCATCACATTCTGTCAAAGGACTTCAGTCCTGATCATGTAACACACACTTGCTGTAAAAGCACAAGCAAGAGCCTTCAAAGTGACTGTAACACAATGAAACAACTGGCTCGTGCCTCCACACAACTCTGCAATCATAAGTTGCAACTTTAAAAAGTCTGCACGTTCAGGTGGTAAGAGCTAAAGCAATCCCCTGTCCAGTCCCTAAAAATACACCACTTTTAATATTACCCATCTACCTTTAAAATTCCCAGCTGAATGTCTCTGAATCACAGGCATCTTGTGCCTCTGAAACCTGAGAACCCTCGCCCCCACCCAAGCCTCTGATTTTTCCGGAGTACTCTGCCCAGAGAATTACAGAAAAACAAACCTCCAATACTTCACAAAGCAAGCCAAAACAGTCATGCAACTTGGACTTGGATGCAATGAATTATGCCAAAATCACTACAGAGATAATTAGATAGTGAAAGAAAGCAAGACCACAGAAGGTATGAAATGCACACGTGCTGAGCAAGGGCATTTTTTCCTTCAGCCTTTTTCTGTGGAAAACAGCAATCACAGTACAATAAACAACTATCACCTACTGTCTTTAGTTAGAAGCACAAGTTTGAAGAATAATTGCTATAGATTGTTAGAAAACAGAGCAAAATCATCTTAACAGGAAAATTGCCTGGGGTACTTTTAATGGCAACCATCACTGGATGACTTCAATTAAGAGATCACAACACTCGAAGCATCCTATGCTCACCACCTGCCCAGAATTCAGGACACAAAAATCAAACTTCAAAGCTTTAGAATTTGCTATTTTTCTACTTTGACTGACCAACAATCGAGTCTTTGGGCTTGTTCTCCAAGTCAGAGATGGATACAAAATCAAACTGAACAGATGGAAGATGCTGGGCATCATCACAGGGCACAACTGAAGTCTCATTAGTGAATGTAATCTCATAGTCATTCTTAACAGCTGTATATTGCTTGTTAGCAGTCTTCAAATTGCCTTTGGTAAAATAATATACCTACAGGAGAAAGCAATGAAACGGGGGATATTATCAGTAGTCAGGGAAAATAGATTGTGTTCACCTTTAAAAATCCTTGCTAGGCTCAAGTTCCTCTCTTCCAGCTCCTGTCAGTCTAAGCAAGCACAAAGCTACCATACCTTGTTCAATTCAATGAGTGGAAAGAACTTGTCTGCTTGATCGTTGAATGCAGTAGCTCTAATCTCACCCTGCAGGAAAATAGGGGAGCTGGTCAGAAGTGAAATTTGGCATGGAAGAAGATAAAAAAAAATATATATATCTTTGCAATGTTAAGTGGCAGCAGTCCTGCAGAGACAGTGGGGTCTGCCAGGGTAGCTCCAGGCATGTGAGAAACAAACAACGTTCTCTTCACATCTGTGGTTAGAGCTAAAATGACATATTCTACACCTGACAATCAAACCTCATATTCAAGTCTCATTAGTACATCTACAGCTTCAGAATAAAAGGCATAAGAACTACATCCATCATAGAGACACCTCTGAAAATGCCAGTAAAACTGGCAGTGATGAAATAAAATTCAAATAGAGCCCGCAGCTCCACAAGTCAGCACACAGTATATTGTGATGGCTCCCACTCAGATATGTCTATAAGTAAGAATTAATAACAATTATACCCTCACTAGATAGAAACATTGGGTTGCTTTCTTTTTTTTTTTTTTTTAAAAAAAAGAATACAGACACTATGCAAAGAAAACAAATGCCTGGTGACAACATGTTACATTATTAACCTCACATTTTACACTCAATATAATCTAGCAGAATCTTGTTTGTTTTCATGACAGAAGGCTGTAATTTGATAAGAGGTTTGACAAACTGCAAGTTCAGTTAGATTAACCAGATACCATTCCCCAAACAAACCACAGAGGAAATTTCTCAGTGTTACAATAATTTGCACTCCAATTTCCTCATGAAAATTGAAAGCTTGTAACTTGGAGGTAATGCTCCTCTCACTCCCTGTTTTGTAAGGTGTAGCTCAGCCAGGAGGAGATGTCACTCTCAATCTACAGGAAACCACCACAACCCTCAGTATTAGGTTGTCAGTTTGCATAAACAACTCTATTTTGAAGCTGCAAAAATCCAGTCACACACTATAGACTTTGATGAAAAATAATCAGCAATGCTGCACATTTAAGACTTCATTCTGGATAAAAACTGGCACGTTGATGCGCAACTTAATGAATGCAGGGATACAAGTTTCAGTTGTAATAAAAAAAAAATCATTTCCGAAAAATGCACTTTATTTCCTCTATTCTGTCTTTATGAAGGGTTCATCAGCATCTGGCATACATTATCTTTGTCTCAATATATGACACTTACACTTTCATCAACCAGCTCTATGGAAAAGAGCTTTCCTTCACCACGGGAGTTGCTCCACGTGCGGATCTGACCTTTTTGGGTAACACGAGCACAAATAGTCCACCTGAAATCATGCAAGAAATCACTGTTCTGCATCTCTTTGCATCTTTTTAAAGAAGAGATTGACTTGACAAACCTTTGGAACTGGAATGTGACTATTTAAAAGCCAGCATCTTCCCACTGCACCTCGGCAACTCTTTCCACTGCTTTCTGTTTTAATGGCCTAGACCATTAAAGGCAGAAAGTTGTAGAGCAGGCAACAAAGCAGCCATAAAGCATCCAGTATGATAATAATAGTGAACAATCCTTCTGCACAGAAGCAGGCCTCAAATCTTTTACTCTTCTAGGGTACATTTCTCACACAGCAGTTTGCCTGCTCTGAAAAGCCATGCCAGAACTCAAGAGCTCAATTATAGGATTCGCATTTAACTTGGGTAATCAAATCAGTTTGCATAACTTAAAAATGTCATTCACTAAATAATTACATCCTCATGCTTTTCAACAGCTCAGTAGCCGAAGTGAATAGCTTACTGAGCTGTTTTGTCATTAAGTTACCAAAAGGAAGGTTGCTTTAGGAAAAAAAAAAAGCCCAGACAAGTCAATCGATTTTCAACTAAAATATTAAAAACCTATCAAGCTCAGCAGGGCAGCTGCACCAAGACAATGGCAAGGCAAGTCTCAGATTGTTAAGAGTGTTGATGCAATTTAAAAAGATAAAAAAAAGAAAGAAAAAAACACCCTTTCCCACAGAAAAAAAAAGCAGAAAACAAAACCCCAAAACAACAACAAGACAAAACAAAGCCCGCCACTGTTTCTATGGAAGGTTTTTTCTTGTTTCTCTGGGTGGTTTTGTCGTTGTTTTTGGGTTGGTTTGTTTGAACTTAACCAATAAAGTCCAAAGAACTCGATGAATTATTTGACAGGGACTCAGACACAGAAAAGCAAAACAAAGCTATTGTTTTTTCATGCCTGTGACACGGACAAGGCCTGGCAAACCACAAGAACTCACTTGGACTGGTATGGATTCAAGCTGGCAATTGGCACCACCTTGGCCTGAGACCCCCCAGGTGTCTTCAGGGCACTGGGAGCACTCGCTTTTCCAAACTGGTTGGAGGGAGCGTGGTACTTGGGAGCAGCAGGACCTTCCAAAAACCACAACAGAGCAGAGAGGATTTCAGCCTTGCACACAAAAAATCAGGTTAAAAGCAACTCAGGGTGCAGAACTTTCCCACCATGCCATGGGGAGCCAAAAAGGCAAAGTTCCAGGGAACACTGGAGCTCCCTGTGCCATGTGGGCACCACAGAGGGGCTTGAAGTTTCTTGCATCGTTTCTGCTCTTGGTCACAAGTGTTTCCTAGGCTGCAAAACAGACACTCTCAGACCTTTTAGAGTGCTTGCACTGAAGTGGAGATGTGTCCAGAGCCAACCACTTGAACACAGTTTAAGTGGCACACAACTGTTTAGCAGTAAATTCTCTAAAATTACAGAATCACAGGGTGGTTTGGGTTGGAAGGGACTCATTCCAACCCCCTGCCAAGGACAGGGACACCTTCCACAAACAACCTCACCCAGAACCTCATCCATACCAGCCTTGAACACTTCCAGGGATGGGAAGTGTTAGATCAAGACACCACTTGGGAGAACAACTAAGGAAAAATACCCCACAAATAGTTGCTTGACATAAAGTGATACTGCTAATTCTAAACTCAGTCTTGTCAATGTATATGCAAAAAACTCTTGTGATCAGCTTTAAGCAAGGAAGGAGAAGCTTGTTTTCTGCTGGAAGTTTCTAAGCAAATGTCAAAACTTTACTATTTAAAAATCCTCCCTAAACACAGGGGTAAAGAATACAGACAAGTTAAAGCTGCACCGAGAATTAGGATTGACAACTTTTTAGCTCAAAAAAAAAAAAAAAAAGGCTACAGGCTGACATTTAAATTTACTGCATCTTTCATATCTCACTGAAATCTTGATCAAAAAAACATGTTTCTAGATGTACTATCAAATAATTTCAGTGTGTTGCATAAAATGTTTGGCCTCTATCTCAGCACTGGTAACACACACGGTGGCCAGCTACAAACTGCAGCCTAATTTGGGTTCCACAGAGCACATTTTCAAGAATGCAGTGTAAAAGTGGATAAAGTTGGGTTTTCTGGAATTTTTTTTTTCCTTGGGGAAGAAAAGGGACCATTTTTTCCCTCTTTTATAACCAAGTATAGAGTTCTCTTGAGAGAATTCACCTTGTCAAGCTATGGGTTACTACTTAATGGGTTGCTACTTAATGTTCTTTTGCAACACCATTAGAGAAAGGATTTTATTTAAACTGAAGCTGTAGCTTCTCGCTGATCACATATCAGAATTCCTGCCCAGGATGACTCTTACCTGCTCCAGACAAATTGCCATTTTGTTGCTGTGGTTTGCTGGCTGCTGGGTTTCCTGCTGGAGCTGCAGGACGTTGCCCTTGTCCTGGTAATTAAAATGGAAAGAGACCATAGAGTAGGGAGCACAGTAATTAAAAGCATCCTTTTAGAAAATAAGACTTGCATGCAAAAAAAACCCCACAAAAACTAAAACCACAGAGAACATGCTAAAATCCAGGTATTTAAGGCACAGGAACAGCAAGCTATCTGCTGAACATTACCATGAAGGAATTCCAGTCAGATCTCTTTCCTCAAGCAACTGCTTTCTACTTGGAAAGAACTCAGGGTTGATGGTGATTTAAAAGGACAGCCCTGAAGTAATCTTGACAACTTTTCAGTGTTTATCAGCTGCTATTGCTCTGACAGGTAGTTTCTGCTCCTACCTAACAGCTAAGATAAAAAAGTGTAGAGAATTCTGTCTCATCATTGAGAAAGGGCCAAAAATCCACTGGGTAAAGTCAAATAGGAAGTTAACCCAAGACAAAGAAAACACCTGCTGCATTTTATTTCCAAAATATGAAGATGTTTAATGTGGAGGTGATGGAGTCATCACTTCAGAATTCACCAGGGTCCCTCTTGGCACACAGCAGTAAATTGCTCAGGGAGCAAAGTGATGCCACAGTAAGAGCACAGTGTCTGTTTTTTTAGATTTCAGGACCTTTACTTGCTTTAAATTAACAATAAATTACAAGGGAAAGAACAGATAGCCATATCTAAAGCAAAAGTCCATTAAAAGACTAATTTACCATTCAAAAATTTGAATTCCTAACAATATAATTTACCTCTAGATGAGAAAATATCTAACAGTTTTGTCCTTTTGGACACAACTAATCCTTAAGGTCTTGCTTTGCAGGGAGACCTAGGCCTGAGCAGGCAAAACCCCCTTGATTTGGGATGTGAGGAGGAAGATGGAACCAGAGAAAGTGGAAAAGAAGATCAGACCAAGCCTGGAGGAACAAAAGCAGAGAATCCCAGGACAGAGGGATGGCACCAAACTACGAGGAAGGAGCAGAAGCAACACAAGGAGAGGCCTGATGTGGTACAGCCTCCAGAGGTAACCCTCTGGTTATTTTTAATCCAAAATCCAGGTCCTTGCACAAGCCCCAATCTGCTCCCCTAAGTTGCCGCAGCAGAGTCACATCGGTGAACTGGTGACAAGTCTCCCTGGCAACAGCGTGACGTCAAACAGCAAAAATGTGTATTTGCTGCAGGTTCCACTAGATGGAGGAGCCAGGTCTCCCCCTTGCTCAGTGGCCTCAGGTGCTCAGAGGGTCAGCACTCCACACCCAAATTCATTTTGTGCAAGGGAAGGTGGAAAAAAAGCCCAACGAGACGCATTAAGGGAAAAAATATGTCTGGTCAGGGGTGGAATATTCAGGAAGAACAGAATGTGGGTATGAGGCAGCAAGAGGTTTCCTTATTGCTTTTGTTCTAAATATGTTTTTTTGCTGCAGGAATTTGTGATTGAAGAAAAAAAAAAAAAAAAAGCCACTGAAAACCAAACCAAAGACCACCACATCCATTGGAACACGTGTGCGTTATGAAACACAAATTCACATTTTAATGGCTGCCTACCCACAGCCGAGTGTTTCTCAACAGAGTTAGAATAAATTCACACATCTGTGCATGTGTTCAAATACAGAAGTAGCAGAAATATCTCTCCAATTTTCTCGCTTGGAGAGCCTAGGGACTCCTAAACTGTGATTTTTGGTGGCTGGTGGCCTACAGATCACTTAAAGTGCTCAGAAAACCGAGGAGGCTGCCTGGTTTTTGCTGTTAGTTTTTATTAGCAGGAGGTGAAAAAAAACAGCTGAAATACCTGCTCACATTTCTGCTCTATGTGGTGGGTTAGGCAAACCCAAGACCTTTGCCTGCAGTTGCCCCACAGCCCACTCAAAGGCAATAACTGAGTAACAGGAACCCTCAGCTGCCAATAATTTGTCACCAAGAGGTTTTGCCACAGTGCCACCACACAAGACCTGCCCCAGAACTGAGCAGCAGGGAAGGGAGAGAAGGGAAAAAAATGCACTTTGGAACAACACTCACCTAAATCACAGCAGTGGTAAGGGCAAGAATGAGGAGTTCAAGTGAATGTGTAAGCACATAAACATTTCAACATGGAGAGATTAATGACAGAAGTTAAACATAAGTAGCAAGTCATTGTCATAGTGAAAAGGAAGTCCAGCATCAGAGTAATTTGAATGAGATTAATGACAGTAATAACACAACCATCCAGTCTTCAACAAGACCTAAACTGCTCAGTCTTAATTTTCAATACTATTATGAGAGGCTGCCTGAAAAGTTTTTATGATTTGTAATAAGAAGATTGTGTCTCCAGCTTCCTTGTTAGGCAGATTAACCACCTACTGCTCCCATGTAAAGTGGCCAAAAGCCAGCTTCTCACCCCCTTGGGTCCCACTGTGCTATTACAGTCTGAGAAAGAATACTCCTTAATCCTAGGTCTGACAGTCTGAGATCTGTATTTCAAGGAAAACCAAAAGTAGGGCTAAAAGATACATTTTTAAAATACCAAAATTGTTGTTTTAATGGAAACCACGAAGTACATTTGAGATGCTCATTTTGCATTAGCTGAGTGTCCCTCAAAAATACAATTTCTTAATATATACAGGAACTTAGAGAATATGCAACTTGAAATAGACCCCTCTGCCATTTCATCAAGGCCTTTATGACAAATCTTGCAGCCTGCACAGCAGCAGGCTGAGCTAAGCTTACCTAATCTAAACTATTACCATCTTCTGTATCAGAAACTTTATTTAGTATCAAATAAAAGGGTATGAAGTTGTCAGAATAAGATCAGTGTTAAAATGAAATACACATCACATCCTATTTGGCATCTTTTATCTAGTGCAAGCCCACACATATTATGACCACAGACCTGTAACATCTCCAAAAGAGTTTAGATTTGAAACCTTCACCGCAGAGTATTTTTGTAAGCCCAAATGAAGAACACAACTTTGATCAAAGTAATGGTAATTTTACCAGAATTTATAGTTAAAGGTATATTTTCAGCTCAGTTCTGTCAGATACCACGTTCTCAGTGGTTTCTAAGCAACAATATAACTGAAAAACACTATAGTTCACAAGCTCTTGTATCACATAAGCAGGGAAATGGGAGAAAGGCACAAAACAGTCTGCTCAGTAGCTATTCTGAAAGTCTTGGTCTCTACAGCAACTGTGGGATTAAACCATAAAATCTGAGATGTCAACACATTTTTTAAACAGCAATTAGCTAAGTAACTATCAAAGGAACAAAGGATTCTTTAGGCTCATTTAACAAACGCCCCTCTTAATTCCCTTGGAAAAAGTTAATGAAGAAAGATGTCTTTGCCTTTGCAACAGAACAGACTTTTAACCAGAAGAGCAATGTACCTACCACCACTGTTTGTCCAAACTATTCTACAGAAAACTCTTGCCACTAATGTGTGGTCCCTTAGTAATAAAAATATATTAGTTCACTTCTCTCAGGAAGAAAAAAAATCTTCAGGAAGAGCTGTTTGCTGTTAAATTCCAGCCATTATCTGTGTATACATCACTGACAGAGCTGTTCAAATATTTTCTTGAAGTGCTTATTATTCTCCCTCCTCTTTAAAAGATCAGAATTGGAAGAGCAGAGCAGACTTTTGAACGTTCTCGGAGGGAAAAATGTTTTAATTTAAAAAACCATTTGCAGGAGAACTGCAAGCTCAGCACACAAAAGTGAAGAACAGTTATTTATGCAACATAACAGATCCAAAGAGATTCATGGCAGGTCAGACTAGAGTTCAGCCAGTGCCTCAATCCTTTTTCAGCTGGGCATGGTAGGAATGGGTGCTTAGGGAATTCTGTGCTCTCCTTGTTTTCATACCAGTCTCTCCTCTATGTACTTGGAACAATCTAAGTTTTAGTGCTTCCTGCACCTAACATTCATGCAGAGGATGTATTGTTATGTTTAACAGCCTTTAATGGATTTCTCTTTCACATCTAATTGCTTTTTGAACCTGTGCCAATTTTTGGCACCTACCTCCACAAGTTCCATAATTTAACTATGCAGTTTAGGGGTGTGGTGCAGCCTTTGTTTTACAACCACTGCCTGACAGCACGAGAGCTAAAGAGCATCAAATGAACATAGAAAAGAGAGAGAGAGATTCATCATTCTTTATTCATCCCCTCCATGCCATCTTAGACTTTTACAGATCATTATTCCATCTTCCTCCTCCTGTTCCTTTCCAGACAGGAGAAATTAGAATCTATTTGATTACTCATTATGAGGAGACATAAAAGAGCTTCCGTTTACTTACTGGAACTCGAGGTAGAGAGACCTCTCACTGCAATAAAAACCTGTCAAAGTTGTGGATGCTCCAAATACCATGGAGAGACTCAAGCCTCAGCCATGGCACAGAGTTTATGAAAACAGGAACAAACCCCAGTTTGTGTGACACAAACAAAAAACTCTTTTCAAGATTTGGATATCACCGTTCCAGGCATAAAAAAACCTGAACATGTCTGACTGCTTTTTTCAAGTGCAAGAGAGAAGCTGAAAGGCTCTGTGAGCTGACAGAGGAGTATTTGCTTACAGATACTCACCTTCATTGTATGGCTGGGGATTGCCAATAGTCCCACCAACCTGATCAGCAGTTTGCAGGACAGTTACATCCATCAGGATAACCACTCTCCTACAACACAGAACAGACAGCAAATAAAGACTTTCACTCTGCAACCCCCATCTCTGAATATCCTTTGCAGCAGGTGAGAAAAGCAAGCCTAAGAGGCTGGTTCTTTGGATGAAGGATCTGGGAGACAAAAGCTCTCCACTGTCAACTAAGCCCTCTCTTGAGGGACAAGTAAGCTTGAAACAATATCACACAGCATCAAGGACAGGTGATGGCAGCCTGAACAGGCACCAAAAATAGCTTGGGAAACCACTGTGATACAAATGTCACTTCATACCCTGCTAGACATTTACACAGTTTTTCTGTAATAGTTTCACCTGGATCCCTTCTCATTCTGCATTGCCCCATCCCCTCAAATTTTCCTCTTATTTCCTCAAACTTTGATAAAAGACCAAAGTCCACAACAAGATATCTTTATTGTTTCTTTTCAACAGCAGATGATTTTAAGGAAGCTTTGTACAAGTACTCAGAGTATTCCAGCTGAAGCTGGAATATTGCAACTGGAAACTTTATATTACTAAATCACTATACCAGATACATCTGATCCCACTAGAGTCACATTCTGCAATTTATTTCTTCTCTTACTGGTGCTGTGGACTTTCCCTCTCACACCCTAAAGCCTGAGTATTTTCAGATGATCCTAACCAAAAGCACTTGGCCTCTGCTAAGTCACAAAGCACAGAGCCCCCACTAGTGCAGCTGCCTTTCTGTAGGGCTGTAGTTAAAGATTAACACAGATACCTTCCATCCTTCAGGCTGTTGACAATGAACCTGTTAACCTGGCAAATACACCGGGCTGACAAGCGCTCCTGTTCCACCAGGGAGTTCAGCTGTGTTGCCAACATGAATGCTGCAGGAGAAGAAGGAAAATATTGAAACAATTCACAATGCCAGCTCTAAAAGGGGCTGCCACGACTGGCCACACCTTTTCCAGCCAGCCAAGTATTGCACTGGATCTACAACTTGACAAAAAAAACAGTGCAACTGCTAAGAAGTCACCAAAACTGACCATAAACTATGCTGTATTTATTCCCCACACTTCAGAGTGAAGCAATAGCTAGAATGATTGCATATCAAAGAACTGAGAGGAAGATTAAGCTAAATTACTTTAAAGTCAAAAACGTTACATGTGTAGGGTTTTGTATTTTCATTAGATCTTGCAGCAAGTTGATTACTTATATTTCACAAAGTTCCAAAAGTCAAAGATTTCACCTAAAGGACACAATGCAGTTGCACACTTCAGAGCCTGTGGCCCAGTTCTCCTTCAATATTTATTTCAGCACTTTGCATCTGGTCACCAGATGAAGAATTTTATCATCCTTAGCATCTCCACACTTAGAAAAACCTCCCTGCAGTTTGTCATACTCACAGGAGAGGGTGTTCACCCCATCACTCATCAGCACTCGGTAACGTGGGGGCCCAGTTCCTGTGGCAATAGCCCGTGTATTCTGCAGGGAAAAAAAACCAACCCAGGCTGTCAGCTCACATCTGTCCAGAAACTTTCCAAAACCAGAAAGTGACGTCAACAACAAGTGACTTATCTATTTGGTTTTTTGAACAATAATATCAACGGCATAGCCCGAGCTATTTAAAACAAAATTAAGAGAACTAAAAGCAGAGCAGCCTCGCTCGGCTCTCCTCCAGAGAAAATCTGGCTGCACTCAGGACCCCGCACGCAGTCACCGAGGGGAGTCACCGCAGTCACAGAAGGGAAGGGACAGTACTTACGATGACTTGCAGCACGGGCTTGGAGACTTCCTCCCCTTGCATTATGGCCTGGAGAAACGAAAGAGGCGCTCAGAAATGTGCCACCGCTTCGCCCGGGAATGCCCCGCCACCCATAGCGACAGGCCCGCAGAATCAATGAGCTTGGGCGTCCGAGACCATCGGGCCCGGCCTAAAAAGGGTTGTAAGCCAAGGATTCGAGGAGGAAGAGACAGAGACGCGAGTGTGGCCGCCACCGCCGGACCAGGACCATCCCCCGGGACCAGGCCCCGCTCCGGGCCTGCTACTCCCCTTGGGACCGGGCCCAACCCGGTGCCCAGGCCCGGCTTTCACCTCCCACCCTGACCAGGACCAGCTCCATTCCAGCCCACCCCAGGGCGCTCACCGCGATGGCCCCCTCGCTCAGCTGCACGCTCATGGTGCCTCGCCCGCCGCTGCCGCCAAATCCTCCCGCCGCTGCCGCCAAATCCTCCCGCCGCCGCTGCCGCCACCGCCTCCTTCCGGCGCCGCCTCAGCCACGTCGTGCGTCACCCGCCAGCACGGCGCTCCTATTGGCTGCCCGGCGCCGTACGGCGGAAGTGTCCCCGCATTCCGCACAGGGACGCTGCTGGGCGCCGCCATAGCGGTGATGGCGCTGCCGGTGGCGGAGTGGCGGGGCCGCGCCGCCCGGCTCTGGGCCGCGTTGGACCCGGCTCTGCGGGAGCGGCTGGCCGCGGCTTCGCTTCACGACGCGGTGCGGCTGGGTTGCGATCTGCTCCGGTGAGCCGCGGGCGGGGCGGGTCCGGCGCAGGGCAGCCAGGGGGTATGGGGCACTGGGGGACTGGGAGATCTCTCTTAATGCACATAAATAAAGGGTGGGTGTCAAAGGATGGACTCAGCTGTGCTCAGTGGAACTGAAGAATAGGACACGGGGCAACGGGCAGAGAGTGATACCGGCGAGATTCCATCTGGATAAAATTTCTCCTTTCAGCCTGGCGGGAGGTTGGAAGTCTGCCTCGTCCACAGGCTGCTGGCGATAGGACAAGAAGACATAGGCTTAAACTTCTCTTGGGGAGGTTTAGGTTCTAGTAGGTATTTCTTGGCAGAAAGGGTGATTAGGCGCTGGATTGGGCTGCCCGGGAACTGGGATCTGTCACAGGCTGGGCTCCATGGCCTCAGAGGTCTTTTCCGACCTGATCGATCCCCTGGTTCTGTGAATGTGAGGAGGAACCTCTTCCCTGTGCAGCGCCCTCGCACCGGCGCGGATCGAGAGTGTGGAATCCCCCTGGCTGGAGATATTCCAGAGCCCTCCGGGCACAATCCTGTGCCGCGAGCATCCTCCTGCTTGAGCAGGGAGGCTGGAGCAGGCGATTCCAAACCGATTCTTCCGTGTCCCGCAGGAGCGAGGAGGAGGAGGAGGCAGCCCTGGTGCGCTTGTGTCGCCGGGCACCCACGGACAAGAGGCCGGAGGCCGCGAGCTGGTACCGGGAGCAGGGAAACCGGGAATTCAAGCGGGGACGGTACCAGGCTGCCCTGATTCTTCCGTGTCCCGCAGGAGCGGCATGAGAGGATCCCGGGGAGGGGGTCCCACAACACCTCACAGCCGAAGGGATCCTCTGAGGGGATCCCCAAGAGAGAGGGTCCTGCAGCCCCTCATGATTGGAGGGCTCCTGTGAGGGGCGAGGAGCAGCCGCCATGAGGGGATCCCCATGAGGGGATCCTGCAGGCCCTGCTGAGAGGGTCCTGTGAGGGATCCCCCGAGGCAGCTGCAGTTTCTCTGGTCTCTGCAGGCTGCATCCCACGAGCTCCCGGGGAGCCCCGAGGTGTCCGTGTGCTTTGCCAACCGCTCGGCCGCCCTCCTCCACCTGGGGCACTTTGAGGTAAGTGAGGTCAGGGCAGCATCCACCCCACAAGGTCCTGATTGCCCCTGAAGTGTTTGATTGTTGGAACAAGAGACAGCAGATCAAATGTGCTCCCCAAGCTGTGCTTAAATCATCCACATCTCAACTTTCTGAAGGGCTCCTACTTTGTTTCTGTGTTGGGATGTTTTATTTGGGCAGCAGATTGGTTATGCACATGGAATTTGCTGATTAATGCACAGAATTCTTCCATGTGACTGTCTTAGGTGGAATGAAAGAGCACAAGCTGGTTTCCAAGCCCAGTTAAAAGGCCTTATCTTTGTTCCTAGGTTTGTTTGGAAGATATTGCCAGGGCTGAAAGCCATGGCTATCCAGACAAGCTGCTGCCCAAGGTCCTGCTACGGAAAGCTGAGTGTCTGCTGTGCCTGGAGAGGTTACAGGATGCACAGGAAATCCTCAGAGTGCTGGAGACTAAAATTGCTCTGGATGGGGTCATGACCACACACCTGACACGGCTAAAAAAGTTAAGTCAGCTGAAGCTTAAATTAGGTGAGAAAGAGAGGTGTCCTGAGCCTGCACGAAAAGGACATGGCAGCATTCAAGGAGAGCCAGAGATCTGGGAAGAGAACAGCAGAATTTCAGGTGCATCTTCCTCTCTCAGCTTGAATTTTGATGCAGAGAGAGGACGTCACTTGGTGGCCTCCCAGGACATCGTGCCAGGACAGAGCCTGGTGAGAGAAGAGGCCTTTGTGAGTGTGCTGTGCCCCGGGGAGAGCCATCCTCTGCAGGATGGTGACACAGCGTGGGACACTCGAGCCACCAACGCAGATCTCTACTGCCACCGCTGCCTGAGGCAGCTCCTGGCCTCAGTGCCATGTCAGGGCTGCAGCTATGCCAAGTACTGCAGCCAGGACTGTGCAGACGTGGCGTGGCAGCAGTACCACAGGACAGAGTGTTCCCTGGGAGCGCTGCTCCTCACGCTGGGGGTCTTCTGCCACGTGGCTTTGAGGACTGTCCTGCTGGCAGGATTTGCAGAGGTCAGCAGGCTGGTGATGTGGTCCCACAATGGGGACAAGAACCTTCAGAGCCCTGAGGCAAGATGCAAAGCTCTCAGTGAGGCACCAGATACAGGAGCTGGTAGCAGAGGTATCCCTGGCTGTGGCAGCAATGGTCGGTACCAGAGTTCTTACCAAGCTCTGTTCCACCTTTTGCCCCACACTGAGCAGCACAGCCCTGAGCACAAGTTCCTCTGCACGCTCAGTGTGGTGGCTATGTGCAAACAGCTGCAAGCAGCTGGCCTGGAGGCTGCTGTGTTGAATCAGGAATCACCCCAGCAGTGGTCCAAACCAAAGACATGTGAAAAAACCTCAGATGAATTGTCCCCAGAGCTGATGGTTGTGGCAGAAGCAATGCTGAGGCACGTGTTGCAGCTGCAGTGTAATGCACAAGCAATCACTGTAATGCAGGAGCTGGGTAAGATAAAGAAATTTTAAGCCCTACTGTGTTGTCATGGAATGGTTGGGATTGGAAGGGACCTCTGAAGATGATTCAGTCCAAATCCTCTGCCCAGGCAGAGTCACCTGGAGCAGGTGACACAGGAACATGTCCAGGAGGGTTTGGAATGTTTCCAGACCTCCCTGGGCAGCCTGTTCCAGTGCTCAGCCACCCTCAGTGGATAGAAATATTTCCTCATGCTGAGACGGAGTTTCTTGTTTAATTTGTGGCTGTTACTCCTCATCCTGGCACCATAGAAAAGAGTCCATCCCCATTCTCTGACACCTGTATTTGTATATGTATTAATGAGATCCTTTCTCAGTCTGCTCCAGACTAACCAAGCCCAGCTCCTTCAGTCTGGAGAGATGCTCCAGACCCCTCATCATCTCTGTGCACCCTCTCCAGTAGCTCCTTTTTCCTGTCTTGAGGAGCCCAGGACTGTCCTCTCCTTGCCCATCTTCCTTGTGTGAAGTGAACAGGTTGAATTCTCAGCTGTAAAAGGCTGCCATTGCAGATGGAAATGACTTGTTTAAAATTTAATAGCCTGTGCCATGCTGGCCTTTTCCTTGGTGCACATGCAGAGTGTGTTTAGCTTTTATTTATTGCAGCAATATACCAGGAACCTTTCTGCTGCTGCCTGCCATCGGTCACGGTGCTCGTTGCAGAAATTGTGTGGGTTTGTGAGCATCCAGTCTCAACCTGCTTGGTTTTCCTCTGTCTTCAGGGCCTGGAGATGGGGCTGTTGTAGATAAGAAGCCTGTGAGGCTGGCAACAGCTTTCTTCCCTGTCCTCAGCCTCCTGAACCACTCGTGCTGCCCCAATACCAGCGTGTCATTCAGTGGGACAGCTGCCACTGTCAGGGCATCACAGCCAATCTCAAGTGGCCAAGAGGTTTTACATTGCTATGGTAAGCCCTAATTTTGTGTTTGTCTCGAGGCACAGACATCATTCACCTCTCCTTATCATGCTGATGGCTATTTATATCATAATTCTCAATAATTTCTCATCTAATGTTGCCAGGGTCTTTGTTTAGCAGCCTTGATCAACATTTCTTCTCTTAAGCTCACCGTTAGATTTTCAGTATTCTGTTGTGTCCTCTCCAAAATATGCTTCGTTTCAATAGTAACAAAAATCCATTTATTGAGAGATCTCTACCCTTGCCATCCTTTCCAGGGCCTCACTGGTGTAGGATGAGGGTTGCTGAGAGACAGCAGCTTCTCAGTCAGTATTTCTTCGAGTGTCGCTGCCGGGCGTGCCTCGAGGAGTTAGAGTCTGGTGTCAAGAGTGTGGTGTCCATCAGAAATTCATTCTGCTGTCCCAAATGCCAGGCCCAAATGCAGGTAATTCTCCAGAGTTATGATTGTGCAACTTTACTGGAGTTTGGGTGTGGGAAAGCCAAGAGGTGAAGACCTCACTTTGATCCCTGCTCAGAAGCCAAAAGCCCCTGTTGAGTCAAGACAGTATCTCACTGTTTCTTATAAAATCAAACAAGCTGATAACAATTTATGTAAAAAATCACTTTTTTTAAATTAGTACTACTGAGAGACAATTTAGCATCTCTCTAACCCAGAGCTAATGCTGATGGAGAGTAGGCTTTGAGCTGACCATGAGCAGGAATGATCACAAAGGTGATTTCCACAGGGGGAAGAAGACACACTTTGCTGTTCAAATGAAGCTTGTGCAACCTCAGTCAGCAGAGATCACCTGTCTGGCCGTTTGCAGGACCTTCAGCAACAAATCAAGAAAGCTTTAGACCTGCTGAGAGTGGGGAAGGCTGGTAAGGCTCAGCTTTGTGCCCTGAGGTCAGGAGCAGAGCAGCCCTGGTCGGGACAGGAACCATGAGATGGCACTGTTGCTCATGCCATTGGGGTGCTGTGACATGTGGCCTGGTGAACATGGGGACTTCAGCTGTAGATTTTTTTATACCCCCTGATCTGTGTGTTCGTCTAAGTCACATATTGTTCCATAGTAAAGTAATTAAATAAAAATAAATCGGGGTAACGTTGGAGTTGGGCATTCCCAGGCTTTGTTTTCCTGGAGGGAGTTGGGCCAACAATGGGGTAAATAAGCAGAGGTGCAGATGAAGTCAGTGTTGAATCCTAACCAAACCCAAATCAGCTGTGTAACATGCAAAGATGAGATTGGATTGGTTTTATTTCATGGAAAACTGGAGATTGGCCACAGAGTGAATTTTATAACCCATTTTTTTATAGATCAGGCTATCAAAATGCTCCTGAAGTGTCAGATGGATGCTGGAACCTTCTTGTCTCCAGAGCATTTGCTGATGGGAGAGATGGAGGATCATCTGGCACAGGTCTATGCTACTCTTGGTATGGCATTGTCCTCTCACTATCCCATGTTTCCTCCTTCAGTCTGGAGAGATGCTTAGCTTTTTCTTGGACTGGCCCTCTCATTTTTTCCCTGGTTTTGTCAGCAGGACTCTCAGAAAGACCAAATCTGTGTTCCCAGCAGCCAGTGAACACTCCTGTGCTCTCATGTTCTTTTAGATTCCCTGTCCTGGTTCTTTGGGCAGAGTTCACCATGTTTTGATTAATTCTGTCAGATTTTTTGGGTGGCTGTAGCTCTAGGAAGTATTTATTAATTTTTCATTGTTTTATTTTTGCTCTGTTTTTCCATCAGGGAAGTGGCAGGAAGCAGCCAGCCACTTGAAGAAGAGTATTGAGATTGTGGAAATGCACCATGGGCCATCAAGTGTAGAAACAGGCCATGAACTTTTCAAGCTGGCACAAATCCTCTTCAATGGGTGAGTTTGGTTTCATCCTCTGTCCCTGCTCTGCACCACTCCTGTGTGTCTGACACAATATCAAGGCACCTTGAGGGTGTCTCACAGGACACAGGGCAGTCTAGCACAGGTATTCTCTTAGGAATCTGTTTCTCTCCTTTGTGCCTGTCTGTTTTTTGTCCCTAGCTCAATTTATTCCCTGTCCAATTGTTTTATTGTGTCAACTCATCACCCTTGGTGTTTATGTCTCAGTTGTATGCTGTTGCTGACATCTTCTCAAAGGAGAGAATGAAATCCTTTTGCTTTATTGGCAAGGAAATCCCCTGACTCCTTCTGAAAATCTCCTCACAATTCCCTTTAACCAAATTAATTTTAGCAGCAGCTGCAGTGATGAAGTAGTGGGTTCCTGTGTACTCAGTGACAATGTTTTCAGGTTTTGTCTATCTCCTTGCCTTTCCATTCCCCTTGTCCTCCCTTTGCAGCTGGATCAGACATGATTTTCCTGCTGCTGGAAGGCAGGGGAGGGTGAGATCTGTAGCCATGAACAGGTTTAGGTTTTTGTTAGGGAGGGCTTAAAGGTTGTGTAGGTCAAGCAGCTGAATTAAGTATTTTGCATGCTCTGCTCTTATTATCTTCCTATTTCAGATTTGCAGTTTCTGAAGCTCTGAGCACGATTCAAAGAGCAGAGGGGATTTTGTCAGTGCACTTTGGTCCTCAGAGCGCTCAGATCCAGGAACTACAAGAGATGAAGGCCTGCCTGTCACAGCTTCCCAGAAACATCCTTCAGAGGACCTAATTTCCCTGTCAAAGGAAGCTGCAATGTGATCTTTCATCAAAGCTAAGTGTCATGTGGTAAGGTAGTCATGTAGTACAAGCTGGAAAATCATGTGTAACAGCAACTTGAATGAAGTCTTGAAATGCTCTTTAGTGAGCCTGTTGTAAATAAAATGACCAATTCTAACGTGAGAGGTGTGTGTGTGGTATGGTGGGAACAGAGGCTGTTGTATAAGTTCTGTGTGTGGGTTGGAAGCAAATGTTTGAGTTGCTTTTGTGTGAGGTGTGACTCTCCCCTGTGTGGTGCCCTGAGAATTATGAACATACAGTCATCCAGAGCACGTTGCCTTCTATTTTTAATACTGTGAGGCACTTTCCTTCTTGCCAGTGTCAAATGGAAATGGTTGCAAGGGGTGAGGCAACAGCCTGGGAAGTGCAAACTTACAGTCTATAAAAGGGGGCACTGCAGAACTTGGAGGGCTCCAGCACAGGTCTGTCAGTGATGAGGGATTCAGAATCAACAACTGGTGTCAGGTTGGAAAACAGGATGGGGAACAATGCAGCATACACCAGGATAATGTTTGCTTTCAGGACACAGAACTGCATTCCTCCTCTGGGGAAACTGGGAGTGTAGGCAGACAACCTTTCAAGGGAGAATACTTGGGCTTGCTGAGATTAATAGCAAAAGCTCTTTTATTGCAGCATGAAGGCGTAAGATTTGCAAGTTGTGTCTTTGTGCAGCAGAGCAGGGAGCCAATATCCCTCCCAATATCACCCTTTCCATTTGGGCCCTACCATTGCAGATTGTTGTGAAGGGGTCTAAACACCCCTGGGATCCAGGATCTTGCCAATGAAGAGGAGGGTTCCAGTGGTATCATCCCTCAGTACCAGAAGGAAAGGTCTGTCCACGTGATATTCTATAGGGAAGGTCAGACGAGCAGCATTGGCCCCAGGGTTTGGTGTGGACCTTTCCCCATCCTCACTAAGCTCCAGCATTGCCTTGTGTTGCACATGAGATAATCTCAGAGGTTTGGCAGAAATCTTGGAGAAATCAGGTGAAGTGAAAAGTGATTGGAGCCCTGGAGAAAAGAGAGAAAGTTCCATTAGCTGAAGGCATGGATTGCAGAAGGGGGAGCTGCACTGCTGAGGTGTGATCCACGAGGGCAAGGAGCTGCTTGGGCAGAGATTTTGGGGGGAACAGGGAGAAGCAGCTTCCACCTGCTGGTACTGAGCTTTGCAAACTCAGCAGCACTGTATGAGCTTGGTGGAGGGATGTGATAAAAAGCTGAGAAGTGCTGGATGAAGGTGATTTGGTTGCTGGAGAAATCTCTACAACCATGACTAACAACCCACCAGCTTCACATTCTGAGAGCAGGAAGGAGCTTGATCACTGCTTTGAGCCCTGGCAGCCTGCAAAGAGTGAGTGATGGACATACTTGTCTCCTTTAGTGTGCTGCCAAGTGCCTCTTCGTGGTTCAGCTTTAGTTTGGGCAGGCTTAGCACAGCGTGGACTGTCTTCAGCTCCTTGTCCACATCGTGGACAAACTCAGAAGTGAGGCTTTCCTCAATCAGAGTCATGTTCTGGGTCACCTTCGTGGGCAGGAAGAACATGGCACTGATTCCCTCTGTCAGGGGCAGCTGGGCAATCTGCAAGGCCAGAAATAAGAGAAAGACAAGTTATTTATTATCAATTTATTATAATATTTGATTATTGATTTTATTGAATATGTTTATTATCAGTTATAAACAGCCCTGTACCAGGCAGAGGCCTGATTCTCAGGCTGGAATCTCAACCTTTTCAGTGAACATTTGATCTTTTTCCCCAGACTTTCATCCATCCTTGCTGCACTCTTGCTGCTATTGGAAGTTCTCTCTCACCTGCTGAATCCTGCAGCATTGCTTTGGGGAATTCTCACTGAATTCACCTTTGAGCTCATGTTCCAGGGAAGATTGGTTGAAAAAGGTAGAGGTGGAAAAGTTCTGAAAGGTGTGCCCTGCCCTTCTTGCCCAACTTTAAGTCAAGCAATCCAGGCTGGTAGGACCTGGGCATAATTTAAAATTTGGATTGCTTGTGACATAGCCTGGGTAGAAGGAGGATATCCTAAGAATCAACACACTGCCTTTCAAAATAGGGATTGCAGAAGTAGCTGATGGGAGGAGCTAGGCTGGAATGGGTTAACAGGTAGCTGAACCTGCTCCTCAGTAGGTTTAGGAGATCTTAGGCAACATTTTCTGTCTGACCTTGCAGTTGAGTTCTGAGTCAAAACCATATCTCAGGATGGCTTTGGGGTCTGACATCATGGACACCTTCACAGTTCTGTCCTCATCCAGGTAGAAATCCTTCAGGGCAGTCTTCTTGGTGTCAAACTTGGTTTTCCATGTCCCTATTTTGTAAGAGAGAAAATGGAGGATTTTCTGGAGTAATAGCAGATGAAATCATGCTTATGCCTGTGGCTGAATAACCTTGTGCTTTAACATACAGTGTTTGTGCATTAAAGAGTTGAGGCATAGCAGGGATAGAAATAGACTGATTGGAGCTACAGATTTACTGCCATCCTTGGCCCCTCCTTTTCATCTGAGAATTGGCTAAATGGCAAATAAATAATCAAGCCAGTGTGTGGGTGGAGTAGCCATTGGGAAGTTGATGTCTACTTATGTAATTACAAAACTATTTTAAAGGGTAACAGTTGTGTCAATGGATATAAAGTGCTTCTCTCCCCACCCTTTATTTTGCTGCTTGTCTCTAAGCAATAATTCTCCAGGACAGTGGCTTACAGTGTGTTTAAGAACAGGTCTCTAGTATCAAACTTCTCCTTCTATAGTGGTAAGAAGGCTCAAGAACACTCTAAGCTGTTCCCTCCCTAAATGGTAATACCCCACCTCTGAATGGAGTTTTCTGAGCTTAAACTTTCTTCTCTGATTCTAACTGCAAACAGGTCAAGATTCAGCTTCCCAAGAGTAATAATTCCTCCCTCAGGACTATTTTTGTCCAGGTAGTGTGATCTTTTTTCTTTCTTCTTTACTCAAACACTTTCTTCTCACACTCTCTCTGGCAGCCTGTTCGCTTTATTGGAGGTGAGAGCATTCCTTCACATCTCTAGCATGTGCTTAATGGATTTTTTCTGTGTCCAAGCACACAACACTTCTTACCCTTGAAGAAAGCAGCCCCAGCAAGGAGAATGCTGACATCTGTGGGCATGTCTTTCATGAACCTCATAATCCTTCCCTTTGTCTGCTGTCGGACCCAGTTGTTGATTTCTTGCAGGTCCAGCTGGGTGTTGCCACTCAGTGCCCTCAGTCGCATCTTGTAGGACTTCTCGAGCTGGCTGTGAAATCCAGGCCTTGCCCTGAGTCCTGGGGAATAAAAACATGGATGCTGCAGCTAGCTCCCTTATCCAAACAATCTCAAGGCAGCAGGTGGCAATGCAAAGCCCAGCAGCAGGTCTCTTATAAAATATCTGTGCCTGTTTGTCTACAGAAACTGGCTTTGAAGAGGAATATCTGAAAGCACATTAAGGAACTGATCCAAATCCTACAGCCACCCATGCTGGAGCATGGAATAACTCTCTTCTGAAAACTGAAAAAAGGAGATAAGAACTGAAGGCTTGGACACAGCCATTCCTACATCAGCCTTTCTTCTTTCCCCAGCCTGCTTTCTTGAGTACAGCTTACTCAACCTATTGGATTCTTGGAACCAGCAGGCTCCAAAAGATAGCTCTTAGCATTCTCAGCAGATGTTTATTGCATGCCAGAAGCAGACATTTCAAATAGCTCTGCAAGGAATTAAACAAAGGAATATGGCTGAGTGTTATCACAAATAGAAAATATGATCTGTGGTTCCTGGAAGCCAGCAACACCTGCCAGACAGCCTGGAGTGAAGGCAAAACTATCAGCAAGTTTCTTTTAGGTCTTCTGTGAGTTAACTGTTCTGTCACCAATGTCTTTGTGTGCATGTCTGGTCTTTTATTTAAGAGCACACGAACTTTCCAGGCTTCTTCTGGATCAGCAAGAGCATTCCATGCCCTGTCTGCTTCCTGGCTCAGCAGGATGTCAGAGCCAGAGCTGGTTACTCAGTGTGTGTGTGTATATATAAATGTATATACACACCAAAATAACTGCTGCTGACAGCTTTCTAGGTAAAATTTTACAGAGGGGAAGAAGGACTTTTACTTTTCTCCAAGATGATCCGGGAGGCACTTTTCATGCTCTTCTCTGGCCCAGTCACACTGCTCAGGAGGTCCTTGTAGGTGTCGTGGACCTCGGCCTTGTTGAGCAGATCGTAGAAGAGCGCGCGAGAAATCACATTTTCGGTTCGTTCTCCAGCCCCTGCCAACGACCAGGAGAGCATGAGGGAAGGGCTGCCAAGGCAGAGGGTGAGTGTGGAAATGGGGCAAAGAACTCACCAAGTGAGAGACCAGAAAGTGCAGTAGCCAGGCTGAAGGGAGACAGCAGCACGTTGGCCGTGGCTGTCCGGCTGGACTGCTGGCGGTACAGGTCATAGCCAAAGTTGGAGACTGCAGCTGCCAGCTTGTTCACAGGGCTCTTGTAGAATGGATCTTCCTCTTCCTCGCCAGCATTGGCTCCATCAGCTGTGGCAGAGTTCTGGCAGGTCCAGGGAGAGCTTTGGTTAGATTTGCAGGTGTGGTGAACACTTCACAGGCAAATAATTACAGATATTCTTCTATGACCTACAGAAATATTGACTTAATCTTACAGAGAGTGTAGGAACAGTTACTTTGGTGCCAAAGGCAGCATTGAGTTTGAAATTCTGCCTCCTGGTCATCCCCTGATGTAACTGCTGTGGTTTTATCCAGGTAAAGCAGGAGTTAGTCTCATTATGTTGCTAAATAAAATCCCAGTAATTTAGGAGGGGAGTGCTTAATCCTTTGGTAAGAATCTCTAAAATTAAATTACCTGCTCCACACCTCTCCCCCTTACTCTCTGCATACTGTCTCCTACTCACCTGCTCAGTAGCTGAGTTCTGGGTTCTGCTTGGGACAGTTAAGAGACCAAGGAAAAGGAGAACCACTGGAATCTGCATGCCTGGACCTACAGAGTAAGAATACAACAGAGAGAGTTTGAGCAATCAGGTAAACACATCTCTACAACTATTCCCTGTACCTGGCTGTGACAGGAGCTGCAGTCACAGATGCTGCTGCTTGTCCTTCCAGTTGTGAAACACACACCTGACCTGAGCCAGGTTTCTTTCTCTGGTTGGAACTATTCAGCCAGACTGGCCCCAGTGACTTTAAAATTGGGCAAGCACACAGTGTGGGTGTGCCTGAGCACAAAAGCAGATGTGTGTGGCCTAAACCACACTGATGCTGGCAGTTACCAAGTGCCAAGGTTCAGAAAAGCACCAAATCATTACTTCTGATAGGCTTCAAAAAGATTCAAGACTTCATTTATAAAAGGTACCAAATCCATATTGTTGAAAGGGGCAGAAGGCAACACTGACTGGTTACTGCTTTGATACACAAATTACCTGCCTCAGGCAGTAGTTTGCTGTTTGTTGTGTTTAATGTACCTGTGTCCATCCTTTGCTGCTTATTTGCAATCTGATGAAGTAATATAGAAGGAGCTTTCTTAAAAGACAGTGAGGAAAGTTAGAGAAGTGAAAGGCAGAGCTTGGCTTATTCGACATTTTTAATGGTGGTGGGAGAAAGCACCAAACTCCCCAAAGCTGTTCCTTCTGTGGAATCCACTTTTCATCACTCCAGTTGTGGGATGAGTGGCCCTTCCAGAGAGATCTGCCTGGTCCAGAGGGCACTGAGTAACCCAGGGCTTTACTGTGGGTAAACCAGAGCTACTGAAGCGTCCTGCCCCCGAGAACAGACGCCACTGAGGCTGGGCTGAAGCAATGGTTAGATAGATTCCCAGAAATTAAAGGAAGAGGGTTGTATTTAACTAACCCCTGTCATCCAGGCAACTAGAGAAATCAGAGCAAGAACATGTGTTTCAGATTAACTTCAGCTACAAAGAAAATAAGCCTGCTGCTAGAAATACACGTGGCGACAACAGCCCCAGCTCAGGACCCTGTTCAGGCAGAGAGAGAAGCAGCTTGCTGTTTCCCTCCCCTGCCTTTTCTTCTGAAGGCAGCTCTCCCTTGGAGGAAAAAGCATCCCAGGGGAGGTTTTAAGCTTTCATCTGTGTTCAGCTAGTGTAACACAGAAGTGGTACTCTCTGTCCCCTGAGCGCTTGCATCCTGCAACCTCCTGCCATCCCAGCTGCAAATATTTGAGGTTTTTGGTGGCAGATCTATGGATCAAGAGGATTTACTATCTGTTGTATCTGGTGGTGAGATAGTGGATATGATGCTGGGATTGCTTCTATCATTCTAGAGATTTACAATGAACAGGCACCACACTGGAAGAGAGATGCCAGAAGTTCTGCATGAGTCTGAGTCAGACAGGCCTCAGCAAGGGCTCTGTGAGGCTGCCTGTACCAGGCTGCACCCCTGCATGCTGAGAGGAAGAGGTTTGGCCCAGTCTAGCTGAGAGATGAAGCTTTTCCATGGAGCATAACCTTTTCTCTGAAGAAAAAGAAAATAATCTCAACACAACCTCTGCTTCCAGCTACGCTGAGCTCCTGGGAGCATGGGAGCAGAGATTGGTTTTGCAGATTGTATTGTTTTTGCCAGTACTGTCACCAGCTTCATATTTCTCAGACTTCGCCAAAAAGCAATTTCCATTTTAAAAAAGACAAAGCCTTTTGCGTTTGAATTGGCCTGAACATCTGGATTCTATTTGTATTTCTCTTAGCACACAGCCAGAAGTGCAGAGAAAAGAATTTGGTTGGATTGGAGGTGGGATGGTTTCAGGCATGATATTAAAAATCTGTGGCTGCCTTGAAGGAGAAGAGAAGGAGCAACAGCAAGTGATGTTACAGTCAAAAGGTATAGGAAGGAAACCTTGAGAAATGAGCTGAGAAGGAACTTTATGACTGGGAGTTGTCCATTTCTGAAGGCCTGCAGGTGCAAAGGAAATATTTTACTTTCCACCTACAGTGGTACAAGTCTCTCACATCATTTATAAACACTTCTGACTTCAGAGGTGCTGTGAAACAAGACCCATGAGTTCAGATTGCTCACTCTGCTTGTTCCACAGCACCAGCTCCTGGAGCATCCTGCAACCACCAGCTCCAGAGGATTTGACTGTCACACCATCACAGACAAAACGTGTTCCCAGCTGCAAAGGCAGATGCTTGAAAGGCAGAAAACCCACCCCAGTTCCCGAGCACAGCTCAGCCCCGGGGGCAAAGCTGATGCTGGTGGCTCCCCATCCTTGGTGAGGTCTCCTGGGGGGAATCCCACCTGCAGAAGAGCCATTCTTCCCATTTCCCAGGTCCTCTGAGAGCTGCCCAGCCTCAGCCCCTGCCCTGTGTTCCCCTGGCCGCTGGCAGTGGCACAGCTGAGCTGTCCCTGAGCTGTCCCTTACCTGGGGCTCCTCTCGGCTGCTGTCAGGGCTCCCAGCGGTGCGAGGCGAGGACAGTGTGGGTTTAGTGCAGCCACATCTGCTTTTTGCTGCTTCTCCCGGCCCAGCCTTCGGCAGGCTTCAGGTTACAGCTTCCCAGGGCTCTCTTAAAGTGCTCTGCTCCCATTTTCTGCCCTTGCCACCCTCGCCGTGAATTGCTCTCATTTTTCAACCCTTTTTTCCCCCCAAAACGAAGGGCAGCCTGGTAAAGCACAGGTAGGAAAGGCAAACACTCCCTGCCCTGTTTGAGCAAGTCTTTTATCCCAGCAGTTCTGCCATAGGTCACATCAGGGAATTCCTTCTGTCTCAGAGGTATGGTTAATGCAGCAGTGTTTAATGGATTTATGGATTTATGTCCAAGATTTAATGGAGAGACTGGAAACAGGATTCTGTTGTTTGAGGCAGTTAAGATGCTGGGAACTGCTTGTATCCAGTGATAGTTAACAAGAAATCATTAACTGGCTTAAAGTTTTTGGCTGAAAAGAAGGAGGCTAGAAAGCCAAGGACTTGTTAAAAAAAGAAGATGAATTAAGAGAACCTTGTAGAAGCTTTCAGAATGATAAATGATATGGAAAAAGGAAAGGGACAAAGCAGTTCCATTATTACTTTCCACAGAAAGCTCAAGGGGAGCACCCACCTGAGCACATTTAAATCAAGGGAGTGTATTTTTAAACAAGTATTAAATTGTAAAACTTGCTATAACTAGATACTGCAGAAGGTAAAAGGTGAATAGATTTGAGAGTAAAAAAACCCAAGCCAAACCAAATTAGTGGAAGAAAGGTTCCCTGAAGGCTACCAATGCCAGCTGGGCAACACAACCAGAGAACAGTGGGTTTTCCTTGTCCCTTGTCATTCTTCTATTTCCTCAGCCATGGTTACTGGAAGGACCAGCACACTGGGCTAACTGGACATGTAGCTAACCAGATCCAGCTGTTTTTTCTGTTTGGAAATGCTGGAAAGGCAGTCATGTCAGGGCCCCCAGTCTGGGTCATCTCTTTGGGCTCCTGCCAGCAGGTAACGAGGAGCTGGTCCTGTTTGAGCACTGAGCTCATCCAGTCCCTCAGCAAAGGGAAAAGCTTGGGCTCAGAGATGCATTAGCTGCTGGTTTTGCAAGCCAGGAAGGCAGATCAGGTGTGCCCTGTGATTAGCCAGTACTTCAAAGGCCATCCCCTCCTAACAAGAGGGGTAGCAGCTCTGCTTTCAGCTGCTTCTCAGCTTGCTCTGTGAAAAATCATCTGCAGAGAAAAATTTGGACTTGTTATTCCTCCATTCTCAGCCCAGGAATGGGGGTTTTGGCTGTGGAGATCTTTTCTGGTGGTTTTCATCTCTTTTTGGTACCTTGTTTGTGGTGGTAAAATGCCCTTTATGGAAGGATCACTAGAGAAGTTTTTATGTCTTGTCTCTTCAAATGAAAATCCATCTGTTTAAATACAGGTTTGGTTTTAAAACCATTTAAATGAGAGTGGTAGTTTCATGGAATGTTATTACAGGCCAAAGCCAGCTTTATTCCTGTAGGTGAAGAGCATCCCTGAAATGGAGCATTAAACTCATCTAACAAAATCAGTTTTGTTAAATCAATACAAACATTTTCCTGTTGTTCTGGTTTAGTTTCAGTATGCTCTCTTAACAGGGTTCACTTCTGCTGTGGAAGCAGTGGTGATATGAATTTGCTCTAGGTAAGGAAAAAAAATACATCTAATATTAAAGAAACTGGGACTTATTTGATATTCTGAGCCAGTGGTGCAGATGGATAGAGCAGACACCCTGTGCTAGTCATGTCTTTTCAGAATACAGCTCCGTCAAAATGAAAGCTTTAGCAATGCAAAGTGGAAACTCCTGAGCAGAAACATTAATATTGCTTTGCATTTTACAAACTGCCTCTTCTGGAAAGTCAGTGGAGTGAAAAAGAGTCTTATGGTTGGTGTAACTGATAATTTGTTGAGCGAAGCACAGTCATGGAGGGCTGCTGTACTGTCAAATAAGATGAAATTAATAGTTTGACAAGAATAGCTTGGAGGAGGAGTGATGGCAGCAAGACAGAAAATAGGAAATAAGAACCAAGCTGTTCAGGAAACTGAGAACAAGGGAAAAAACTTTATAAAAGCAGGAGCTGGAGGGCAGAGGCGTGAAAAGGAAAAGTTGAGCTTCAAATTTTGCAGGTTACAGTAGCCAAAGAAGGCTTACCTAAGGCATGGAATGGTACTTCTGAATGCTAGGAATGAATCTGTATAAATAAATAAGCTAAAATGTTCCCTGTGGGCTAGAGCTGTGCCCTCTAGTAAGAAAGGCTGAATTCTTGTGGGTTTACTTGTTAAAATTGCAGGGCCCTGTAATTACAGCCTCTTTCTCAAGGGTTTGTGTCATCACATTGGTTAGAGGGGTAGGCATTATCTTCGGCCATTCTTCCCCTTTTAGACTGGAAGAAATGCATAATTGGAGGTTGGAGCCAGGACTTTTTATTCCCCAAAGTCTCCTGCATCCCCGAAATTCATGGTTAGTGAGTCAGTCCTGCTCTTATGCCAGCAGATGGTGCAGACTATTCAGGGACGGAGGCTCCCAGAAGCATTCTGCTCCTTCCTTTGAGGGAAGGCAGCCTTCCCAAGAGAGGGAAACACTGCCAGAAGGATGGCCCTTGGGCTCTCTAACTGCTGCTCTGCAAGGACAGAGCACCATCCTTTCGACCCAGCAGCTGAGGGGGTTTGGAAGCAGAAATTACTATGGACAGGAGTTGTTTGGTACAGAAGTACTCATGAGCTAGGCCCAGGCTTTTAAGTGGTAGGATGGCTTAGCTGGGTGGAGGGACCCCAAAATTCCTTGACAGAATCATAAAATGTTTGGTTTGGAAGGAACTTTAAAGATAATCTTGTTCCAACTCCCTTGCCATGGGCAGGGATACCTTCCACTATCCCAGGTTGCTCCAAGCCTTGTCCAAGCTGTCCTTGGACATTTCCAGGGATGGGGCAGCCACAGCTTCTCTGGCCATTCTGTTCCAGGGCCTCAGGGGCTTTTAGGGCACTGCTGCATTGGAACAAGGACCCATCCCAGGGGGTGTGATGGGCTCTGCCCATCTCAGACCAAAGGGAGGCTATAACAGGACATTGTCTTTTGCCAAAACAGAAGCAGTGACATTCAGCTACAGGTGTCAAAATCTTTCCTCTTTTCCCTGGAAGCTGTCCCAGCCATCCACATCATGGATACTGTGGATCCAGGAGTATCCCAGTGAAGAACAAAGCACAGATAACAGATGCCAGATCAGCACCTTTGACCCTCTGAGCAGGTCCCAGCATTTGTCAGGTTTTACCCAAGAGAAAGGTTAAGGGCTGTTGCATCCTTGCTTATCCCTGCATTGCTGCTCACAGGCCAAACACCCTCCTGACCCTGTGCCATGAGCTCATGGCCTAATTCAGGGAATTCTGCCATCTCACAAAGGCAGCTCTGACCCAGAGTGCATCCATCCCCTGCACACTTGGCAGAGCAGATGCCCAAAACTTGCCAGGCTCGGTCCATGGAGAGTCTTTACAGATTTGCCATTTCACCTCACAGCCCCTGTTGTTCCCTGTCACAAGGTGTAGCAAAAAGCAGATCCTTTGCCAGAGCCTCTCCTCTCTTTTCTTCTGTCATGCCCAGATTTTTTTCCTCCCAATCTTTGCAATTACTAAATTTCTGTGCCTTTTTCCTTTCTCTGTTGGGTTCTTCAATGCAACACCTTCAGCAAATAGATTCTGCTGTATTCTTTATTATTCTGCCGACATAAAAATTACTAAAAAACACTTTATAAAATATGCCTTGAAAAATCTAGCATTACCCAGCCTCTAGAGGAAGGGCTGGAGAGAAGGATCCAAAGGGAGGGGTTTCCTACTGCAGGGCCTCCTACATCAGATCCAAATAGCCAAGGAGTGGGAAAAGCAAATCTTTGAAAAGAGCCCATGCCTGGAAGTGGCTGTGACTCATCCTAGAGAAGACAACTGGTTTCTAGTCCAGTTGCTCTGGAGGTCGTTGTCTAGGTGGGCACAGATGGTTTTCAGAGGAACACTGAGGGATTCGTGTTCCCAGGAACTGCGGAAGGAAGAGCCACATTTATACAGCCCTGGCTGATGTCCAAGCTGCCAGATGCTAATGATGATTCCAGGCTACAGGGGACTCTAATAAGATCTTAATGAAGACTCTAATAACAGTCTGGGGACAAGAAAGTCTCCCTTCCATGACTGAGAGCCCTGGAAGGGAAATCCAGGCAGAACAAGCTTTTCAGGTTCAACAGAGGGGAGCCTCAGCCTGGAGAAGCTCCTCAGGGCTGGAATGGGCTATCCCAGGACTGGTCTCTAGGGATCTGTAAAGGAAAACAGCAAGGAATTGCCCCCTGTGGCCTCGGAGGGGCAGGAGGGCTCTCTCAGCTGGTGCAGAGGGTCAGGCAGGAGTCCCAGAACACACAGGCTCTGCCCTCTGTTATTTGGGCATGCGGTGCTCGTTGGCATCTGTGGCTTCACGTGAGTCCTGTGGCTCTCGGATCTGGGGAGCAGCATCTGGGCTGGGGTTCTGGACACTGCCAATAAAAAGTGGGATCCCTGTTTCATCCTCAAAGATGATGAAGATGAAGGGCCTGTTGAGGCTGAAGGCAGAGACTGAGCGTGACACTGGGACACTGGTGGCAGCAGATGCTTCCACCCCATCTTCTTTAAGCTCCAGGGTGGCTTGGTGCTGTACACTGGACACAAAGAGAGGCTCCTCTGAGATCTTCTGGAGATTTGGGCTCGTGAACAGCTCCTGGAGGCCTGCAGAGAAATGAGACCAAGTTGGTGCCACGAGTTCTGAGTTTTCTCAAAGCTGCCTGAATAAAGCAATTCCCTGATCTGTTGCTCCATGTGCTGCCCACCATGGAGGACTGGAGAACTGGCAGGCAAGAGAAACAAAAATTCCACCTCTTTAAGAATAGTAGTGTAAGAACTTGAAGTCAACCTTAAAAAGCAGCAGCAGGTCTGAAGACTCTTTCTGGCTAGGCTGGAAACACTTCTACAGAGAGTATTTTTTTTATCAATTCTTTGCAAAACAAAGTGAACTTTTGAATTATTCTCATCTGGAAAGGCAGCACCTGGTGTTTTTATTTCAGCTCCAGGTTTTGTCATCTGCATTTTCTCTGTTGGCAATTTCCCTGTCCTGGACACTGAATTAAATGACAAAGCAAGAGACCAAGATTGATGCACGGGGGAAGTTGGTCTTGGCTACAATAGGAAGAACTCGTAAAGACTGTGAGAAGCTGTGAACGCTGTGCCTTCTCTGTAGTATCATCTTGTTGGAGCAAAACATTTGGTGCCAGGCAAGCAAGGAGTAAGGAGGAGGAGAGGAAGAAGTGCTGGGAGAGTTTGGAGTTCTGGAGCAAGCTGTGAGGCACAGCTTTAGAAACAAGGGTGGCAGCTTTTGGTGGCAGGGAACAGATTGATCAGCTCCTCTTGTTCTGTGCAAACCCTGCTAGAGGCCTTACCCATTTGGCTGAGAACCTGGTTGAGTTCCAGCTGGTAGTCCAACTTTATTTTGGGCATCTTCACTGTGGTGAGCACCTCTCTGGGGAAAAGCCTGCACAGTTGTTTGTAAGGGAAGTTCTCCAGCACGTGAGAGGCGTTCTGGGTGTTCTGGTTTGGTACAATGGCCACAAAACTCACATTACTCTTAAAGGGAAACTTGGCCACCTGAAATAAAACCAACCAGAAAAGAATTTAGGGAAAAGGAAGGGAAGTCCAGAAAGTGATGCTTTTAATTTAGTCTTTTTCTAATTGGTCTACAGGGCCACTCTTGCTCTGGGGTGAAAACAGCCTGGTGAGAAGGAGGGATCTGATTTCTCCAGAGGAGAATTTGTTGGAATAACAGCTTTAGATTTTAGACTTAGCCACTGGCTGGTAAAGACTGGGCACATGGCAGAGGGAAAGCCCACTTGCACAAGCTTGCCCCACACTGGATTCTGAAAAACTCCAACAGCACATTGTCCAAGGGAATTCCTTTCCATATTTCCTCATTTATCTTTAACTCAGGGTTTTAAAACTCTATTAATTCCCAGTTAGTCAGAATATCTCTTTCTGGTTTTTCGTAGAGATTAAAAGTAAAGATTCAACATTCTTGCTGGAAGCAAGGACAAAGAATGATTATTAAATTTTTGTGTGCTATGCTTGTTAAAAAAAAAGAAAACATTTGGTTTTTGGAGAGAATGCTTGCAGTTAGTAAAATACCACAGCAAGAGGAAATTCCAACGAAAATTTGCAGTGCTCCTGAGAGATCTCTACCTGAATATCCTGGGAATCCAGTGTAAACCAGCTCAGGGGGTACTGGTAGGCTTTCATCATCTCCACTGGCACCACAAACTCATTGTCAAGGTAGAATACATCTGGTCCAGTGAAGCTTGCATTAAACTTATTCCTCCAAAACCCTGTAAAAATAGAAGTTTTGAAAGTGATGAAGTTAAATTTGGGTAGAAAAACACAAACTGCTAAGCTGACACTCCTATCTTGAGTTCTCTAACAAGGCCAAGAGTGACCAGGGAAGTGAAAATACAGCAAAGAGAAGTCAGTACCAAGGCTATAAGAGCCCTAACAGCAGGAAACTCTTATCATCCCAAGAGAAACTATGGAATAACAAAAAGAACACAGATTAATCCTCATGCCTCAGCGTGGGAGACTACTGAAGGCCATGGAGATAAAAGAAACTATGTTTGTGCTTTGAAAAATAAGGAGTATTGCCTCTGTGCTGCAGAGGGGGAAACACTGCTCCAAGACCAAGGTAAAACATTTGTAGGTTTACACTGGAAGTGTCTGGTCTGTGCACAGCCCTCAGAGAATTAAAAGAGGAAGATGTGGCCGACCACTGTGCTGTAGTCAGAGAGAAATCCACAGAAGCTGCCTCTGAGCTCTGTGGTGGGTGTGCAGTGAGCTGCCAATGACTGGGTTCATCATTTAGGTTAGAAAAGACCTTTAAGATCACTGAGTGGATGAGCAGGGATGTGCCTGTGCCTGGGATCCTGAACCAGGAGGCGAAGACACTGCAGGTCCCACCCGCTGTGTCCTGGCTCTGCTATCAAGTAACATTTTTAGCACAAGTGAAGCAGTTGGGAATCGTTACTGTAAAGAAATCTAAGCAAGAGGAACAGCAGATGCACAAGAACAAGCAGATTGCCTAGCAGGAAGCGAGGAGAGGAGATGCTGTTCAGCTACAGGGCTTGCAGAAAACTGGAGTTCTAACTATTTCCTCTTGAAAAAATAAGGAGGGCCTGTGGAGCTCACCATGGAAATAGATGGCGTTGAGCAGGAGCATCACTGTGTTTGCAGGGAGCTGCTTGAGGAAGGAGGGAATTTTCCCATGAGTGGCTTCCTTTACCCAATTGTTTATGGCCACGAGGTCGTCCTGACTGATCCCAGAAAGGGTCGTGGGCTTTGCTCCATAGAATTTCTCTGAGTCCTCCAGGAACTTCTCTTTCACCTCAAACCCTGGCAAAGGGGAGGAATGATGGAAAGGGACTGCTCAGCAGGATGTGACACCCCCCAAGAGGAGGGAATAGGGGATATTGATATCTCCAGTGTGCTTCCATCACTCTCTGTGACTGGGAGGTTTATCCTACCCCAGTCCAGCTCCCCTGGGCCACCTCTCACCTTTCTGCAGGTACAGACGTGACCCAAGGCTGAGGGTGGACTCTGTGAGCCTCCTGCGAAGGGTGCCCAGCATGTGGTGGAGGCAGGGCACTGACTCCAGGTGCATCACCTCCAGCAAATTCTTCTCTGTCTGATTTGCTGCTCCTAAAAATCAAATTGCTGTTAGGTCTCATGCCCACGGAGTGGAAAACAGGGATGTTCCTCTGGCTGCCTCTTGTTAGAAACACGCTGTGCCTCACAAAAGAGGCTGGAGAAGTCAGAGAGTCACAGCCTCAGAGGGCAGCTTCAATTGTAATTATGCCTAATTAAAGCTGCAGGAGCAAGGATAAGTGGAAGGGACTGTATTTCATTTGCATCTGGCACACTGGTTGCTCGTGCCTCTGGCAGAGGAAACAGGGAAAGGCAGGGAATGATGGTTTTGCCACTAAGAATTACCCAGTGCCAGGTGAGACAAGGCGAGGGCGATGCTGAGGGGGGACAGGATCACGTTGGTTCTGTTGGACTCCAGCTGCACCTCTCTCAGGAGATCAATGCTGAATCTCATCAAGCCATCTGCCAGCCTCTGGCTCTTCTTCCAAGTCATCTCACAGCTTTTATCTCCAGCCTCTCCTCCCTCTTCAGAAGAGGCATTTTCATTTTCCCCAGGTGATTTCTTCCCAGGACAACCCCCAGCCCCAGTTATGGCTTCATCTTCTGAGTTCCAGCCATCACTCGTGTCTGGCAGGGAGGTGCTGAATGCTGACATGGGTCCATCATTCTCCTGGAAGCTGTCATAAGTAAATTCTACCAGCTTTCCCTTTGGCAGGGTTGGGATGGCTCCCACCGAATCCGACTGTTCCATTCCAGCACTTTTCATGTCCTGGGGAGAAACAAGGATAGCACTGGGAAAAAAAGAGCACAGTGACACCCTCATGGCCTTTCACTGCACATCTAAATGGGCTGAAAAAACTGGACAGACCTGGGCTCCTCTGCTCTGCTGGTGGTTTTGCTACAGTTTCCCTTTAACCTCAAGGATAGGGATTTGAGGGAATGACTTTGGAAAAGAGAAGGTCTTGTATCCTGTGAAAATGGGCCCATTGAGGGTCTGGCAGTGGTTCCTCCTCCACTTGCTCTGAGGAAAGCTTGAGGGCAAGACCCACCACCAGCTCAGCACATGTCCTGTGCCTTCAGCATTTACAGATCCATCATCCTCAGCCTTGATTTCATTGTGTCCCCTCACACATTTTAGCAGTGCCCACCTGCCTCACACTGGTCAGCCCCTTCTGCTGCTGTCACAGCCCTGATCCAGTTTGGCTCAATTCCTCCTCCAGGCATCTGTGTTTTTTTGACCTGTGTGTTCTATTCCATCCTTCTCTCTAAATTTCCTTATTTTCCACTCTTCTAAGCTGTAGCCTTTAGCACTGCCACTCTCCACTCTCCTCACATTTGCATGGTCTGAAACATCCCAGGCTCAGGGTCTTTCTTCCTGTCATCCTCACAGCTGGTGGCTTCCCTCACCTTTCCTGATCAATCAGAAATTAAATCATCCACCTGCCACCCCCTGGACACACCAGCACTGATGTTAACTCCATACTCTGCTCCATTATTTAGGATGGAGTTTCCAACTTGAAGGAGCACAGCATGGGAGTAAAGCCTGCAGAAAATGGACTTTCTCATGGCACTGGCACTGCCTGGGCTCATCCTTCTTCAGGAAAAACTGCAAATCCCACAGCATAACTTCAGCCCCCCTGGGTGGAACCCCTCAGTGCTTACCCTCAGCTTCCCATCTTTGTCTAGGAAGAGACGCTGCTGGTCAACAGCATGTGCCAGCTGTGGGGGGAAAAAAAAATCAACAAAGAAACAAAGTCAGGTCCCCCTGAATTCCCAGAGTTTGTGTTCCCTGCTCACACTGCAGTCCTGGCTGTAGCAGCCCCCACAAGGCAATGGGCAGGATTTTGGGCTGCAGACAGTGGGGTCTGACCTGGGGAGGTGGAAGTGAGGAGCTGGGAGACACTGCAAACACTGGCTTTGTTTAGAAAAGGGTCAGGCCAGTCTGGCACAAAATAATGGATCCTTTTGAGAGCGAGCAATGGGGTTTTGCAATCTCAATTCTGACAGGGATCCAGATTTAAAAGCGGCTGGGGGGGGTGAAACCTGCTTTTCAAAAACCTCCTGTTAACTCCTGAAGGTCACAGTCACTAAATACAGTTGAGGTCGAGTTCCAGAAGAAAAGTTTCTACAGAAATATGAATAATAAGAACATCCACGACTATTTTAGTTGGGTAAAAGATTCAAAACCTTGCTGGTGAACCCCCCAGCAGCGTCCTTCACCTATCTGCCTTCCAGGGCTTCTCTGGGTGGTAATTGCCCCATGGTCTGGCTCAGGGAGCCACCACACTTCCTTTGCTCTTTGCTGGAGTGGCAACTTACCCGTGGGAGGCTGTGCAGAGCAGCCAGGCAGAGCAGCCCCCAGAGGAACCCCATTTTCCTGGAACAGAAGGATCAGCAGAGAGAGGAGTTATTTCCAGCTGCGAGCTCAGCCTATTCAGGTCTACAGGGAGAAAATTATCAACCTGGCCAAACAGGTTGGCACAGGAGCTCGTGGAAAGCAACGGGGAGATGAACAATGCTGCAGGAAAAAACACAGGGCTCCTGGGTCTGGTGCCAAGGCAGGGAAATCAGAGAGGAGCAGGGGCCCACAGCGGAGCTGCAGCCTCAGCCAGGCTCCGCTTGGATCCCGCCTGTCTGACCCTGCTGCCCTGGTTTCTCTGGATTGCAAATGGTATTTCCCTAATCAGTGCTGCACACACTGTGCCTCTGGAAGGAGACAAGAGCCTTTCTGCTCCTTTTCCATGGAAACCACTGAGATACAGGCACAGCATCCTCAGCTGTGCCCCTGGCTCTTGGGAGAAGGGCTACTGACCTGCAGGTGCTCAGCAAGTGCTGTCTGGGAGGGAATTTGCAGGTGGAAGTGCAATACCAGAGCAGTTTCCCAGCATTATGTCCTGGAAGGGGGAGTCCTCCCCTTCCCAGCACTCATCGTCCCCCTTTGCGGGCAGACCCCGCCTCTCCCAGCTCCGTGCTCCAGTTCCAGCTCGGGACAGCGGGAGCAGGGCTTCCAGGGTCACGGACAGAACCCCACCCATTCCCTGGCCAGCGCTTCACCCAGCCACTTTTCCCTTTCTGACAGAAATAAAATCCCTTCTCCTTCTCATGAAACCTCCTCGTCAAAGCCCAGCCCCCTGCATGGCGTCCACATTTAATTCCTGGGGCTGCTTTCCACTCTCCAAGCAGTCCTTACTTCACCCAGAACTGCTGGGCTGAGATCCCACTGGCAGATAACTTGAGGCCATTTCACTCCTCCCCTTCCTTCACCCCAAATCCAGCAGGCACATACAACCCCAAATGCCCCCCTTTTCTTCCCTGGTGGTGCCCATCCTTTAACCCTCAGCCAAATTCACCCCTCTCTCCCAGAGGGCCATTGGAGGAGCCCTCATTTCTATCAAATCCTTTCATTTGTCCCTTACCTGAGGTTGTTCATGTCCACGTTGGAGCTGGCACCTGCTGTGGCCTGTCCAGCAGCTCTGCATGGGACACACACAGCTCTTGTCCAGCCCCCTCCCAGCATGACCTTCAGCACCACCCCCTGTTTGGGAATTTGGCAGGCAAATATTGACCTACAGCATCCGGTTAAACATTTGTTTGGGGGAGAAGAGTGAATTTGTGGTGCTTTTAGAGATGAGAACACACTTTTGGGCTGCTGTACCTTCAAGACAACCTTAACATCAAGTTTAGCACATCCAAAATTCCCACCAGCAGAAGGAATTTGCAAGTGGCTCCACTTTGCACACGCTCCCCGTGCTAGGAATATTCTCTTTTATTCATAAACTTCAGTGGAAACGCAGAGCTGGGTGTTTATTGCCACAGGGCTCTCTGCTTTGGGAATTTTCTTTGCTGAAATCCCCAGCTCTGCCTTCCTGGAGTCCCAGCTGCTGCTGCTGCAGCCAGTGTGAGGCACTGGTTTGACAGAGGGCAGGTGCCCAGGGCCCCGTGGCTGCACACAGCAGCTCTGCTGGCCAGGCTGGGCTGAGCCAAGAGCAGCTGGTCCCTCCCCTGGGGCACAGCACGCTCCAGAGCTCTCCCAGGGCAGCTGGTCCCAGTGTCCAGGGCATGCACACACCACTGGGTCACGGAGGAAAGGTCTTGGAGATGGGCAGAACTCCAGCAGAGCTGCCCTGGGTGGATTTGTGCCATTAGCAGAAGTGATGGTGATCCCTCCTGCCTCTGCCCATGTCCTCATGTCACTGAGGACCAGCAGGGAGCACCAACAGCATCTCCCACTCATCCATCCCTTGCAGGAACTCTTGGTTCCCAAGCTCACCCCAGACACTGAGTGACAGATCTGAGCTCTGCTGCTGCAAAACAGGGAGCTAATTCCCCTTGGAAAGCAAATCCTGTGCAGCAGAGTCCTATCCTGCATCCAGGGCTCCCCCAGAACACAAGAGGAGCCTGAAGGAGGATCTGTCACTTTGGCTGAGCAGCAGGAGAGCTGCAGCACAGAGCCTCCACACACACACCCGGCTCTGCAGCTCTTTCAAAGAGTTTATTAGAAGTAAATATTTACATCTATTGCAAATGGTTAAGAGGCAACACGGGACTGAGAGCTCCCCTTGGGTAGGGAAGGGAAGCACTGGCCAACCACTCACCCCCCCCAGCTGCAGGTGGCAGCTGGATGGAAACCCTTCCCCCTCCCAGGACAACCCACAGCAGAGTCCTCCTCTGCCCAAGGTAAGAACTTCCCACTCCCCTGATACTGGCTCTGGCTAGGCTGAAGGATGGGTGGGAAAAGGGCAATGGAAGGGAGGAAACTGCTCCTACTGGTGGGGCAAAGAGCACCCTCTGTGCCTTTGGGGTGGGAACAGACAGTGCTGCCCCAAAGGAAAGGTCAAAGAGAGACCATGCTGGATTCTTGCCCCCTGCCTCTCACCCCACAAGGGCAGGAGGGCACAAAACTGAGCACCTTTTTGATGTCCTGTGTTCCCCAGGAGCCTGACCAGCACGAAGGGGAGGATTAGAAGGATTTGTTGAGGCTCACTGCCAGTGCATAGCACACATGGCATTCCTCACCCCTTACATCATCATGGGATGCAAGGGTAGGAACCAACAACAGCCCTACCTCACTGCTCCAGAAGCCAAAATCCCATGGAAGCATCTAGTCCTGGCCTCCTTAGAGAGTCACATTCCCACCCCAATCTGCCCCTCTGCAGCAGCCCATTCCTAGAGGAACTGGCAGAGCAGATGGGCTTTGTGCCTTGGCTGGCTTCCATTCCAGTCCCTGCCCTGGAGGCAGCACGGCAGCAGAAGGGCTCTGGTGAACCTCTCCTCCTCCCAGGCAGCCTCTAACTCAGCTGGCAGAACCTAAAGTTCACAGAGCACCTCCTCTGGGCCATGGGAGGAGGAGATGCAGCTCCAAAGGCAGCAGTCCCCAGGCCCAGCTCCTGCCATCCCAGCAGGGCTGTTGAGTGGTTCAGGAGAGGAAGGGAAGGGGAAGTGCAGGTGGCAGTAACTAAACTGTTGTGGTTTGTCAAGGGGCACCTCTCACCCCTTAACTGAAGGGGGGAGGGTACCTGTGGTCCCTGTTACTGTGGAGGGCAGCTCACAGTCCCCTGGGGATCAGGCACACACGGTAAGGAAAGCTCCAGGCCTCTCTGCAGGGGTGACAGTGACCTACAACGCCCAACATCTCTCCCAGCAGCAGCGGAGGTTTCTCAGTTATGGCTTTTTCTTCTTTTTCAAGATGCAGAAAGAGGTTAGAGACTTAACAAGTACACCTCCCCCTGCATCCTCTGCTCAGAAACATCTGACTGCCTCCTCCAAAAGCCACGCTGCTGGCTTCCAGCTCCAGCACATCACTGTGGGACAGCCACAGGCTGCCAGGCCGGGGGTCACTACGCCAGGAGCCGGATGATGCCGTTGTCCGAGCCCAGCAGGAGGTGGCACTTTGTGGGCAGCACTGCCAGGCTGGTCAGTGTACCCCGAAAGTTCTCTGAGCTCAACTTGGTCGTGCTGGTGGGCAGGGCTGAGGACTCCAGCATGGAGTAGACCCCGATCTTGTTGGCCACAGTGCCAGTGACCACTTCGTTACCGTAGAGGTCGAACGCGTGGATGGGCTCGGAGGCAGATTTGTAGTGGTGCAAAGGTTTCTGCTCCAGCTCCTTCCAGACAGTCAGGGAATGATCCGAAGAGGAGCTGATCAGCACATTGCCCTCTGCAGCCTGCAGGAGAGGAAAGGGCAGGGAACAGTTTCTGTAAAAACTCACAATCTGGTGCTGCACAGAGAGCAGTGGGTGGCTGCCGGTGATCCAATGATCACAGTGCAATCCCTCAGGACAGTCCGAGCCATTTCCAAGCAGCTGATGGTACTGAGCATGTTAGCAAGGCCTTGGGTGGACACTGCAAGCTGAAGGATGCTCTGGTAGCTGGCAATCTCCTCCAAGAAATGGGCTGGGCCTCTTCTCAACAACACCCTGACACCCAACACAACTCATTCGTCATCTGTTACTACTGCAGTGGGTACAGGGATTACCATGTGCTCTCCCTATCCACTGAATCACCTGCCAAACCATTTTCCTTCTCAGGAGAAGAAATTTGGAGGCTCTCTCACAGCTGAAAATACTGCTGAGGGTAGGAGAAGTCTGGAGCTGGTTATTAGCAGAGCTAGTGAGAGGGTAAACAACCCACACTGCTGAACTTTGTTTAACCCATGTTTGGGTCGAGGACACCGGAGACCCAGCTCTGCTCCCTGGAGTGGGTAAATATGGACAAGAGTTATTCATTAGAGCAACACTCTCCCAGGGAAGCTGAGAGCCCCGTGGAGAAAGCAACACATTTGCTCCTTCACGGGAGCCACGACTCCTCCCTGTCCCTGCTGCAGACCTGCCTGGCAGGGATTGAAACCCAGGAGGGCTGAACTCTGGCAGCACGAGTTGGACCAGGAACAGCTGGCAGCAGCACTAACCATGGGGCAGGAGAGCTTGGGCAGCCTCTTAGGGACTCTGCAAGAGATGGAGCAAGGACCCACCCACACAAGCCCTGAAGGAAAGATACTCCACACAGCCTCAGAGCATCAATGAGGCCCCACCCTGACCCCAGCTGAGCCTCTCACCTTGATCTGCAGGATGTCTCCCTCGTGGGCAGGCCAGCCCCGCATGATGAGCCCCGTGCGGGTGTCCAGCAGCACGATGAAGCCGGAGGAGAAGCCGGCCATGACGCTACGGCCGCTCGGACTCACGGCCAGGCAGCGGATGAGCCCCGCGCTCACGCCGCTGGCCAGGCGGAACTCGTGCTGCAAGAGACACAGTCCAGCTGGGGGATGAAGCTCAGGGGAGCTGGCAGTTAAAGGACAAGATGGTTTCTATGAAGCCATCACATGGGATTTGGGCTTTGGGCCAGCTGTGATCCCATCACGAAGCACAGGGCTGGAGGAAGGTGACTCACAGAGCACCACACCCCTACCTGTAGTCCCGGCTTCCTGTGGTCGATGAACCTCAGCACGGAGTCTGCACTGGCCACAGAGATGCTGTGATAGGGAGGTGGCATGGTGGTCACAGCTGTGATGGGGACTTTGCTGTCTAACTCATCAAAAGTCCGCAGAAGCTTGCCTGTGAAAAGACAACAGAGACATGGCAGGACAAGTCAGGCAGCAAATCTCCACAGTCCTGCGCTGGATTCTAACAGGAGCCATCCAAACTCAGCCTGTAGGGGCTGGCCCAGTTCACTCCAGCTCCTCACACCCTTTCCCTCCTTACCCGTGAACTGGTCCCAGATGTGCACGGTGCCGTCACAGCTCACCACGTGCTGCGGTGCCTCCAGCTGGCTCACGTAGAACACGGATTTCTTGTGCTCGGCGTAGGTGAAGCGCGGCGGCACCTCGCTGGTGCCATCCCCATAGTTGTACAGCGGCCAGAGCCGCACCGTCTTGTCCTTGCTGCCACTCAGGAAGAAATCCTCGCTGCCCAGAGGTGCCACGCACTTGATGGCCCCGGAATGCCCTGAGAAACTCTGCAGCTTGATCTGGTGGAAGTGGAAGCGGGGGTCGTGCTGGCTCACGCCGATCTCGTACTGCCAGTAGGCCAGCCAGTTCCCACACAGCATGTGGGTGCTGCGGGGCAGGTCGTGCTTCAGGGCGTTGTCCTCGCTGGACGAGCTGGGAACGAAGCCATCAGTGCCAGCACTGAGGTGGAGCAAGCCAAGACCCTCCCGCTGCGTGTCCACGGGCACCTGGATGCGGTTCCCCACCAGGACGCTCCCAAAAGTGCCAGAGTGAGTGTCCTCCTGGGGGCTGGAGAAGGGCTCAGCCCCTCGAGGGTCTTGGTCTGAGCCCACTGCACTCGGTGTTTGTTCCAGACCAACGACCTGCAGGTTCTGGGGGTTCACGTTCTCCAGGTGGAGGCTGGCCAGCTTCTCAACCAGAGAGTGGTTGGGCACAACCGTCCGGATAACGTCACCTGAGGAGACAGAGACAACGTGGCTGCAAGGGAAGCAATGTCCCCACCATCATCATCACCATCCTTATGCAGGGATGTGTACACAGATCCCCCAAGTCAGCCACATCTTCTCCCAGCTGAAGCAGCCTGAAGCCCAGTGGGCTCCCAACCCAAGAAACAGCCCAAGCCATGCTGTAGGAGCTGTGGGTTTCCCCAGCAGCCCTGTGAGCTGTGACTGCCCTGCAGCTCAGGCCCAGCACACACGCCCAGAGCACAGGGCTCCCTCACAGACCCCTGGAGCTGGTGGCCAGGGCGTACCCAGCAAGCAGGAGAAGGGGATGTAGGTGATGTAGGCCATCTCAGGGTTGAACACCTTCTGTAACTCCACCAGCACAGATGGATCCAGGGCCAGCAGCTTCCCATCTGAAAGGGGCACCTCCATCACTGGCACCTCACAGCTGCTCAGTGACTCTGCTGTCAACCCCTGGACAAGAGAAACAAGGTCAGATAAACCCCAAGATAAGATGCCCTTACCACACAAACACAGCCAGATATGCCCAACACGTTCCCCTATCTGGGGAAGTGCAGGAGGAGCTCTCCCACACCACTGACCTGGTCCTGCAGCTCCTGCAGCAGCGAGAAAGCCCCAAAGAAGTTTCTCACTGTGTCACTCAGGTGCTGCTGCACCATCTCCTGCCCAATCCGCAGGCAGATCAAGGCAATGAGGCTGATTGTCTTCACACACAGCACAACACGGGCCTGGGCTCCACTGGGGAAACTGAAGGGGACATCCATGAGCAGCCTGCCCTCCACATATTTTTTTCCATCCTCTGCCTCATGCTTCGTGCCTTTTCTGTGTTATCAGAATGCTTTCAGCAGTGCACCAGTGCAAGGAGATGCACATCAGAGCAGAAACACCCCCCAGCCTCAGCAGCATGAAGGCCCCCCCAGAACCATTCCCACATCCCTGATCCTGTGCCAATCCTGCAGCGCTCACCCGACGGCTGGCGAAGTGAGGAAGCCCAGCACTGGGAGCAGCACCTCCTGGCTGATCTTGGGGAGGATGTCCATCAGTGTGGTGTCAGACAGACACACCACGATCTTCTGTGTCAGTGTCACAGCAGCCAGGAGCCCGGCCTCCTTCCGACTGTTCAGCCGGACACCGCCGGAGCCACTGCCGGGTGCGACCTGTGAAAGGGACTCCTCCAGTGCCAGGGCCACCACCCCCAGCAGGACACAGCAAAGGTGACCCCCGGGGCCACCTGAGCTCAGCCTCAAACCCTGCACGGCACTGCTGGTCACAGCTCCTGGAAGAGGAACCTGAGCACCGAATCTCAACAGCAAAACGTGTCTGGCACTCAAGGGATGAGTCCAAAAAGTGACAGGCACCTATCAGCACAAGAGAGGAGCCTGGAGAATATGGGGAATGACACCCCCAGGCTCACAGATTTCCTCTGCAGAGTACAACATCCCCACAAGTGGGAAGCTCAGTAGCAAAACCGACAACTCCACAGTGGCCTAAACCACCCTGGGCACCCCAGAAGATCACTTGCCAGCAAAGAGAAAGGGGAAACTCTCACATAGACACAATTTAAAAGCAAAAATCAGTGTCTTCATCCCACAGCCTGCAGAGGAACAGTCCTTGCATAAAATATCCAAGTACAAATTACAGGCAGACCCACTGCTGACTTCTAGAAATCCAGCTGCTAATAATTTCGGGAGGCAGCACTGCACATCCTTTTTCTGCTGACAATGTACTGCTGCTGTTATGGCAGTGCCAAAGAGTTAATAACATCAGCAGCAACACTAAAATATTTCTTTCTAGATGGTCCTATTTCCTAACTCCTAGACAAATCAAACACCCAAGAAAAGAGAGCCAGTAACAAAACCCACAGACAATTCCCAGTCCCTGCTATATTTCTTGTACACCTGCCATCTTCCAGCTCATCACAGAGGCTCTTCCTCTCACAAAATAGCCACCCTGCCAAATCCTGCAAGAAGGATTGGCTTTATCCTATTTGTGACCTGCAAGTTCCATCGCTCCAGTATCAGGTTGCCAAATGCTGTTTCACAGGGGTATTAATCCCCTCCGTGCCCCCAAGCAATGAGCTTAGGAAAGCAAAGCAGAACAGCTGGAGCTATGATTGCAACTGGGTGGAGAATGATTTTTGCTGAAAAATGGGATTTTTTCCCCTGAAAAATCTCCCCTTCAACACTGGAAAAACTGACAATGCCTTTTTGTTTTCTTTAAATGAACAGCTGTGGCCTCTTTTCCTCTATGTTTAAATTATCAGAAAGCTACTGAAGTTTTCCATTTAAATGAGGATCCATAACCAAAGTGTTTACAAGCACTAAAGAGGGAGCAATATGAAAAATAAGCCTGCTTAAAACATTCAAAACCTTTTTCTTTTTAATGAAAAATTAACTTTTTCAACCATCTGCATTACACATTTCCTTCTTGCTATGAACTTCAAGCTGGAAAGTTGGTGAGCCTTGCCAGTGCTTTTTATTCAGTTGGAAATCCGTTGGTCTCCCCCCCGTTCACCCCTATCTACCCACACAGACCTCTGTGAGCACTCCCTGCAGCAATCTCACAGCAGCACAAGCTGCTCCTCCTGCCTCTTATCACAATCCCACCCTTGTGCCAGCTCTGTTTGGGCACAGAAAAGCAGAAGAAATTCTCTGCTTTCACAAGCACTGAGAGGGAAAGAGGGGTACAAGCACAGCCGTGTGCTTTGCTGGGAGCAGTCTGGAGCTCGTGGCAGGAGGTGAAAGTTCCTCTCCTGCCCCTCTCAGCCAACACAGCCAGAGCTGCTCAGCCCACGCTGGCCCAGACAGAGCCCAACCAAGCTCAGTTTTTATGCAGCAGGCTCCTGGTGAGGCTGGACTATTTTTTTTTTTACATCCTCCCTTTGTGCCTGCACACAGCTCTTGCCCCAACACAGAGGAGAAAAAGGCAATACTGACCAGATAGCTGATGTAGGGCAGGTACTGGTAGGTGAGGACAGGCTCTCCATACAAATATGCCACGTGCACGAGGCAGGCCAGCACTGGCTTGGACACCTGATCCCCCAGCACGGGCCGCTTTTGGTAGATATTTCCTGTACTCAGGGGACTGTTCTCGTCGCTGCCCGGGACAAACTGCTGCCTGGTCGGGCCTGCCCAGAGAACAGCACATCATGAGCTGAAGCAGCAGCCACACCCAAGCCTCCAGCAGGCAGAGTGGGAGCACAGCCCACCCTGGGACCCAGGGAAGGGGCATTACCGACGTAGCAGGACGTGAGCAGCCGGAGCAGGTTCCTGGCGATGAAGCGGGACGTGACGGTCGGGCCCAGCTTGGCTGAGAGCCACCTCACCATCTTACAGGCTGTGTCTGCAAAACAACAGCAGTCTCAAGGACAGCATCCAGCACAGTACAGATTAGCTATCAGCCCCTGCTGCCCCAACCCTGACTTCCAGAGCCACATGGAGTCCTGACTTCTTACCCTGGTTTCATCACTGTCCCCAAACTGGGATCACAAACACCCCCAAATGCTTCTCCCAAGGCTCTGCCCAACAGCCTGGACACTGGCAGGGCCTTACCCAGCAGTATGGTCTGCTCTTTGTCATCAGAGTGATCTGGCAGCTCCTCTCCCTCCCCATCCTCTGGCTCGCTGCTGTCATCAGCCAGGGTGACATCCACAGAGGCCCCAGCAGCATCCACGACCACCGTCAGCTCCGCATCGACCGCCGCATCCTCGTGCTCCTCTTCCTCATGCTCCTCTTCCTCCTCCTCCGAGTCCTCGCTCTGCTTCAGGTCCTGGCTGCTGTCCATCGACTTCAAGCTGCTCTTGTCCTTCTGGGAGTCCCCATCTGCAGGTCTGTCCTCGCCCAGGGACACCTCGCTGGCACTGCTCTTGTCACTCAGCCGGCCGAGGCTGAGCGATTCCTGCTCCTGGGGCTGCAGGGATTCCCCGACGTAGAGGCCACTCTGGAAGTCCTCACCCTCGGGCAGGTAGGCCTGGTCGTGGAAGCTGACCCCAGAGGTGTAGTCCAGGAGGTCGAGCGCAGCAGAGCCGTGCTCCACGTCCATCTTGATCTCCTCCCCAAACACACATGACACCGGGCTCTCCCCTCCGCTCTCATCGTCCTCGGCGGTGCCCAGGAAGGATTTGCTCTCCTCCCGCGAGCTCTCGATGCCCACGAGGATCTGCAGGATGTGGGGCAGCAGGTTCAGCAGGAAGGACTGCAGCCCCAGGCGCACGATCAGCTGGGCCACGAAGCAGTCTGTGTACAGGTAGAACCTGCCATGGCGGGAGCAGGGGGTCTCGTAGGCGCCGATCAGGGGCTTCAGCAGGTATTTATTGGCATTCTTGGGCCCGAGGGATTTAGCTATGGGTTCAAAGAGGTACCAAGCTGCGTAGACAGCAGTGTTTTCCTCAGACATCAGAGATAAAATGAAAGGCAGAAGAATCTCCAGGCCCTCGGGAGTGATTTCAGAAAGGATTCCCTCCAGCTGCTGCCACAGCTGGAAAACAAGCTCCCGGCCTTGCCCTTCATCCTCAATCTTCTTTGCCTGATAGGTGAAAATGAACTTGTGCAGAGCTGGGAAGTACGTGGGGAAGGGGACAATGGAGCTGAAGGGGCTGAGGAGCTGCGTGGGGCAGGGTGGGGGGAGGCCCTGGGAGATGGGTTCGTATTCAAACAACTGCACCGAGCCCTTGCCCAGCCTGCTCTTGAGCAGCTTCTCCACGGGCACGCTCAGCTGCAGCAGGACGTGCAGCACATGCTGCAGCGGGGCCGGGATCTCCTTGGGATGGTAACGGCAGAGGCTCCTCACCATCAGGAACCGCTCCGACAGCGACGCGTCGGGCTTCGAGGGGCGCAGCCTCGGGGCAAAGATGATCTCAGCTACCAGGATGCCCAGAGCTTGCATGTCCCTCTGGAAGAGGTCCGAGAGACCCAAGGGTGGCTCTTCCCACGGCTGCTCCATCAGCTGCATCTCGCTGCTTAAGCCTTTAACCAAGAAATTGTCCAATTTCTCCAGTTCCTCTAAGGCCTGGAGGGGATTGAAGCCTTCAGGAAGGGTGATCTTCATGTCGAGCTGATCCACAGCCCCTGCCTTGCTCCGGCGGAGCGGTCGGACCCCCGAGGATTTGCCGTCGGTGACGTAAGCAGGGAGGGTGGAGGGCTGTGCTGGAGGCACAGTGGCACTGGGCTGGTCAGGGGCTCTCCCAGGAGCAGAAATGGAATCCAGAGCTTCCGTGCCTTGCTCCAAATCATCCTCACCAGCGATGGGTTTCTCCCCAGACCAGGTGGTTTCACTGGGAGTAGCCTCCAGGACCAGCCCGTTGACTGCATCCGTGACCTGGCCTTGGATGTCCTCCAAAACCACAGTCTCCCGGATGTTCTGGAGCAGAGGCCGGGCAATGGCTGGAGCTTCAGCAGGAGTGTAGGCAGGTCCCACCATGCGCCTGGGATGGGGCTGGTCAAAGAGCTGCACGACCCCGTAGGTCGTCAGGTGCGTGTGGTTGTCAACCAAGTGGAGGCAGACGTTCTTCTCCTTGACTGCATCCTTCCCCAGCAGCTTGTAGCCAAAGGTGAGGTCAATCCAGTGGTGCAGGTCCTGGGACACCTCCCGGCTCTCCAGCAGCGTGCGGTGAACTTCGATGAACTCCTCGTAGGAGCTGCACCACGACGGCACATCCAGGTCGGGCATGTCCGGGTGGATGGAGCGGAAGATGGAGGGGTCTGTGTAAAACTCTGGGATGCACTCGTCCGGCGTCCAGCTCTGCATGCGCTCCATGCTGGCTGGGTACTCGTTGGGCTCCCACTGGGACCTCACGTGGCAGCACAGCACTGCCTTGGGCGTCCTGCGGGCCGTGTACACGTAGTAGGTGATGTCCGACAGCACGTCCGAGATGTGGTGGGGGACGTGGAGCTGCTCCCCGCTCGAGCCCCCCGCAACAAACGCCTGCTTGGTCATCTCGTAGGTGAAGTCCAGCTGCTTGTCCCCCTTGTTGAGACGGAACTTGGATTTCCTTAGGTCCCTGAACTTGCCGTTTTTGGTAGTGAAGTCCACCACCCACGGAAGAACTGGGTGGTAATTGGGGTCTCCCATTCTCCTCCCAGCCAAGCTGTTCAGATGCATAAGGTAGTCGAAGTTGCTGACCTGCCCATGCACCCACTGCAACACCAGGTCTCGGAGGTCCTTCTGGCAGGTACTGCATGTCACCTCCTGCCTTTGCACGCAGCTTTGCTCGCTCTCTCGTTCCAGACCACCCTCCGGAGTCTCTTCCTCCTCCCCTGGTCTCTCATACCCTCTGAAGTTCACACGCAGCCGGCTGCACAGCTTCTCATCCACAGCCACGTCCCGAAGGGAGAAATCTCCACAAGCCAGACCCGCCTGGTGACAAGCCCTCATGGCCTGCAGCACGTGGAAGAGGAGGAAGAGGATTTTGGCGTGGCTGTTGGTGAGCTTGGCCGGGCTGAAGGTCACAACGTCATGCAGGCAGTACTGCACGTAGGGGTAGATGATGTACAGCATGTCGGCCGACTCCAGCAGCGCCTCAGCCTGCAGCACGTTGGGGCACGAGGGCACCCCTTTGGCCACGCTCTCCTTGGCAGGGGACGAGCCAGGCACGTTCCTGCCCACCTGGAGGACGGGGCAGCCGTAGGCTCTGTGCAGGGCAGCCCTCAGCGCGTCCAGCGCCGGCACCGTGGGCGGCGCGTCCGGCCGCCGGTAGGGCCGAGCGTACAGCCCGTGGGCCCGGCCCCACAGGTTGTGGTAGTTCTGGGTGGCCACGCTCTGCATGAAGCCGTGCAGGGTGTCCACGCTGCCGCCGCAGCGCTGCTCGGGGGGCTGTGCCCGCAGGGGGTAGCCCAGCCGCGCCTTCCGCAGCCCGTGGATCTCCACCCGCGTCCAGCCCGCCGGGAGTTTCTGCACCGAGTGCTGCAGGAACGTCCTGAGCTCCACCTCGCTCAGCCCCTCGGGCCGCGGGCAGGCCGCCGGCAGCGCCCGGCGCTCCTTGAGGCTCTGCAGCCATTTCGCCGGCACGAAGGCGGTGACGTGGGTCCTCTCGGGGGCCAGCTGCCGGCGGTCGATGTTCAGGTCCCTCTCCACGCTCTGCAGGAAGCCTTCCATGCTGGATTCTGCGGGGAGAAAGGTGGCCCGGACAGGCTGTGAGCGAGCAGAGCGGAGCAGAAGCAGCCTGCCCTTCCCAGCGAGCGGCAAGTCTCACTTCCCCATTGGCACCCGGGTGGAAAAAAAACCTGGTTTGAGGAGCTTGGTCACTGTGCCTGTGTGTGGGGGTTGAGAAGGGACCAGCCCTGGGTGTGAGGGACAAGGTGGGATCTCTGCAGCCACTCAGAGTGACCTGGTGGAGCTTCCACAGCAAGGGGACACGATGGGGACTTGCACATCCAAGTGCTGCGAGAAGGGACGTGACAGGACCTCTGCAGGCCTAGGATTGGTGGGGGGACACACAATGGAATATCCACAGCCAGGGACTGGGATGTGATGGCACCTCTGTAGCCTCGGGCTGGAGGGACACAATGGGACACTCACAGCCCCAGGAACTGAAAAGGAACACGCTGGGATGTGGAGGGAGACATCTGCAGCCCCAGGGCTGGCGGTGGGGACACAACGGCACCTCCGCAGCCAAGGGGGCACACGATGGGATCTGTGCAGCACAACCCCCGTGCTGGGGACACAAAGGGACCTCTGCTGTCCCAGGGCCACGGGAGCGACACAGAGGATGCTCACAGCGAGGAGCACGGACCCAGCACCGAGCTACGGCCACTGCCGGCCGGGCAGCCCCAGCCCCTCGGGGCCCTCGCTACCGGCGGGGGAACGACAGAGCCGCGCCGAGCCCCGCGGCGCCGAGGGCCGGCCCGGGGAGCCCTCATCCCCCCGTGGGGTCCCTCACCGCCCCGCGGCCCCGCGTTACCTGGCGGCGGCGGCTCAGCCGCGGCGGGCGGCGG
>VZTB01011195.1:0-47041 GCA_013397245.1 Thryothorus ludovicianus | reverse complement strand
ATGAATCCTTGGTAGAATTTGTATAGTTACCCAAAATCTGGCAGGGAGTGAAGCCCAAGTAATAAGGGAGTGAGTGTAGAAGAGGTAAAATCTGATGTGGTCTTTCAACACTGCAAGGCACTTACATTAAGTGTCCCACCTGTGACAGAGGTGGCTTTCACACCAGGAGAGGGGAGGGAGGCCACTGGAATGTGTTAAATAAAAATTAAAGGTGGCCAACATTCAGGATTTATTTCTGAATTTCTGTGTTTCTGCTTGAACTTGGACTACACACTGTAATTTTTTCCCCCACAATTTCCCACGAAACGAAGGTGGAAAACTGACTGACTTTCACTAAGGTTTGGAAGTGACTGCAGCAACAGATATCATATAAACAAGCAGAGACATAGAAAGGTAGTAAATAAAATCAGCTGAATAGAAAGAGGGAATTTGCATACAACACCTACCTTCTTTTCAGGGCTTTTTCTGAATGCTGACTCTAAATATCGTTTTATTTGTCTTCATTCGGGGTTAAAGAAAAAGAATATCTGTTTAAACTTGGAAAAGGACAAAAATATATTTTTTTTAATGTGGGCCTCCAAAATACACTAGAAAATTAAATTCTTGAACTATTATCAGCAGAAACAAAGTTAGAATCAGTTAACCTGAAAAATTTGCATTTTATTTGCAGGAGTTCTCCCAACATCCAAGCTGTGTAGTAAATCTCCTCAGATTCTTTTGTAGGTTGCACATAAATTCCATTGACAGTGTTCTCCCCAGCCAGCCTTTGGCGAGTTCAAAATAAGGTGACAGGCAGCAGATTCAAAACAAACTGAATCAGGTATTTCTCCATACAGAAAGAAATTTAAAATATGCAGCTTACAGTTAGAAGATTCTATGAATTCCAGGAGTTTACATGGCTTCAATAATGCAACTGTGAAAGAAAATCTCACTCAGAGCTATTAAAATCTGACTTCAGAACTGATTCCACCTGGTTTATATGTGGTCTAGAAGAAGATGTAAGAATTTCTTTCCTGAGCACTCAGTGTAGGATTCTTTGTTATAGGAATTTTTCCTATTTTTAGGCTGTGTTTTAAGAGGTATAAATTGAAAATCTGCATTATTTACTGTTCTGTATTGTCAGCAGATTTGTAGAAATTGATGCCAAGAGAGCATGCTCTCTTTAGCTCCATTGTTCTTTTCCTTTTAAGACCAGTAACAGTTGCTTGGCCTCTCCATGTGCAGTCTCTGGAAAATTACTACCAAGTTTTGGAGTTGGTGGTAAACCAGGAGGTTCCAGAAGCTCCTCTGCTCTACCATGAGATTTGTTTCAGATGACCTGCATAGGGTAGTTAAGGGCATGTTTCCTTAATTCTTCACAGGTCCCTTGTTCAGATATTTATATAAACATTAAGAACTTCAAAAACCCCAAAAATGGTGTGGGACAAATATTTATGCTATCAGATGAAATCTTTGATTTCCCAGATCGAAGGGATTTACAAGCGCTGAGTTTTAAAAAACAAGATTAGAAGAACACTGTGGTTGGTGTGTTCCCTATAAAACAATTACCTTCCTAAAATAGGTGTATCCTCTCTCTTGCTCACACTTTTTTTTGTTGCTGTTAAAGGACAGAGGTTTGCTTTAGCATCTTACACTACCTTGCATTCACTTCTTGCAGCTTGCTGAAAAAAACAGCCTGTTGTCCAAGAATTTTGCTTACTCCTCCTTTTCTTCTTCAAACTTAGTTAGATCCAAAGAGCCTGAAACTTTGAAACTAAAACAGGAACTTGTTTTGAGAAGGAGTAGAACAGTTACCCCCCGTCTGCCTTGTGCTGCATCCAGGTTTCCCCTTGGCCCGGGCTGGCTGCCTGGCGCGGGCAGTGAAGCCATCTGTGGCAGTCCCCAGCCGGCCCTTTGGCTGGCACTGTGCTGCTGTCCTGCTGGCCATGCCACAGAGCTTCTCTTGGTGCCACCTGCACACGTGCTGCCTCAGCTGGGGCCCGGCCTTGAAGGGCTGACTTGCAAGGAGATTTTGGTTTTCCTTTTCCCAACCAGCCACATTCACCTCCGGCTCTGAGACTGGGGGCTTAGTTCTTGCTGAATTGAAGGGAGGTGGAGTGGAAAGATGCTTTTACAGCACTTTTGTGCCTCTCCATATTTTAAGTTGGCTGGGCACTTGCCTAGGTCTTGATTTAGACCAGATTTCTAGGTTTTCCCTAATTTATTTTAAACAGTATGTTTTTCCAAGGGCTTGTCAGAGAGGTGGGAGACTGCTGCACTCCTGAGCATTTGCAGCTTCCTGGGATGCCACTGTATCCTGAAGCTGAGTGTGTATTGAGGATGGGAAGCAGAAGGGGCACCTTCTTTGCTGCTTACACAAATTTTCATGGCTGTTGGTGCTCCTTGATAAAACCTTCATGCTTACTTTTGAGTATCACGTGTCGAGAACAAAACTCTCATAGTTGATTTCTGCCTCCTTTCCTGTCTCCTTTCTTCTTTTCCCATGTCATGGGACACAGGTGAACTAATAATGTCATGGTCAGATGTGCTGTGTGGCTGCTCTGCGCTCAGAGGAGCCCTCCTGGATGTACAGCTTAGCATCTCCCTTTTTAAAGGGCTGCCCAGCTTCTTGCTGTCCCATCTCATGGGTCCATCTTGAGGTCCCATACTTTGGGATGAAAAAAACAGTCATGATGTGCTGAAAAGATAAGCAGATATGTGGAACTGTGATTGGCATTTATTTTGCTAGAGATATTTCTGGTGACTGGGACAAATGCAAGACATTTTGTTTTCACATGGAGGAAAGTAAATACTTGTAGCTGTTTGTATTATCATGCAATACAATATCCTGACTTGGAAGGGACCCATCAGAATAACTGAGTCCAAATCTAGGAGGAAGTTGATCAAATGAAAGGACTGGTTGCTTTGTGCTGCTTATTAGGGAGTACAGATTGATACCTGTCTGGCTTCCTTGGCAAGGAGATAGCAGTGAATTCTGTGATACTTCTTTATGTGCACCACCAAAGCTGCTAAATCTGCACAAAAATTTTTAAAAATTCTGCTGGTTTTCTGTGACCATATGGAAACTGTCAACCTGAGTAAAATCCCAGAGTCCATAATTTCTTACAGTGTTGAAACTTCTCCTTATTCCATGCATTTTGCTCTGTACCAGGTAGCCCTGAGGACAGGAAGGTCCACAACCAGCTTAGAATCATTTTAGCACCATTTGTATTGTTTTAAGAGGACAGCCAGTTTTTCAGTTGTCGTTGTTAACTCAAAGATTTTCCTTTCTATGTATTTTTTTTTTTTTCCTAAAAGATAAGAGTCAGGTATCAGCTAAGTGTGAATGTCTTTAGAAATTGAGTGTTGCAGAAGTAACTTACATGATCTTTTACACTGTAAGTATTGTTTTTGGCCAATGAAGGTGTTTCCAAAGCAGCTGCAGAGCGTAACTGCATAGTTGCTGTCTCTGGAAGCCACACTGATCCTGAGAACAAAACTGCTCCTGAACACCAGCTTTGGGAATCAGACACCTCTTGACAAATCATTCCTCTTGCCTCTTGAGTGACTTTTGCTGCCTGCGACCAGCAGAAAGCTTTTCAACATCCCCTGACTGAACCTCTGAGGTAGTATAGTGAGACATATGCATCAGATTTGGGCTTTGAAACTACTGATATTCGCATTTTACCAAAACAGGCTTAATTCAATCTTGAAAAATGGCTACAGTGCAAGATTTTTTTCATGTGAGGTAATGTCTTTTCCAGGGCTGTAGCTTGCGCGCGGGCCGTTGAACGCTAGCGCGTCCTGACGGGATCAGCGTCTGTGTGCCGGAGAAACGTGGGCTGTGCCAGGTGCACTGTGCTATCCATCCTCTAAACCTCCCTGATCCCCACCCCCAGTTACACTTCTCCCTGTCCACCTGTGGGCTGGGACTCACTGCAAGGGAAGAGGCGGTGCGTGGTAAGCAGAATGGATCCTGCTCTGGTGGCTGCAGCCAAAGTAAACAAAGGAGAGTAATTGCCACTGCAGGCATTTTACAGTAGAGCTGCCTTTTTATTGACGTCCTTATTAAACCGCTGTGAATGTTGTAGGCTGCTGTTGGAGATGAAATTCCCCCTTCCCCCAGCTTCTCGGTTGCTGTCTGTCACTAAGTGCTATTAAGTTTATCATCTAGCAAAATCAGACAGTGCAGGAAGCAGTCTGAATGTTAATGTTAACCTATAATAGGTTTTAAATAGCCATAAAGAAAAATTAGGCTGCAGTGGGACAGGAAGGCTAGTTTACCTTAACATAAAATAAAGGAGGACATGTTGACCTGATTTACTTAAATGTAGCTATTATGTGCTCTTTAGGGAGGAAACTGGTGTACCAAAACTTATACAGACAGGAAAAATGTTCTTTGCCTCACGCTGTACAAATGACATAAAGGCTCTTGCTTTAATTAACGAGTAAACCCATAGGTGCCGCATGTATATACTAATGCAGATGTCACACTGGCTACTTTTTACATTAACTCCTCCTAGAATGACCATAGAGATGTGAAAAAGACTGCTTTGAAATGTGCTACATCTTCTTTGGCTTTGAGCGTGGCAATTTTTTGCAGCAAGTCCAATATGAGTTATATCCACAATGGAAATGTAAGGGTAATAAAAATGGATCATCTGTCATCTGGGATTTCCCAACTGTCTGGACAAGCATAAAATTCTTACAAAAGTGTGTGGAAAAGTCATGCACAAGCCCAGCTCCCTTCCTGCAGCTCTCTCCATGTTTGCTTCCAAGCTCCTCTCAGGCAGCAGCTCCTGACATGCTCTTCATGCCAATATTTGAAATGCATCCCCATCAGAAAGCAGCTGGGTCCCTTCTCCTGCTGGGAGAGGCAACCAAACTCTGTGTGCAAGTCAGGAATGAGTCTCAGGTAGATGCTGAGAGCCCAGTCTAGGTTTCTGTAAGTGCTCTGAAGTTTTGGAAGAGGTCGTGGTTAGGGACACGTCTGCTCAGAATCATTGTAAAGTGAAGCTTCAGTGTGTAAAAGGTATTGTTGGAGACTGGGGGCTTCAAGTGCCTCCCTTCACTCCTTAGGGAGGTCTGAATTGAGATTGTCATGGGCTCAACAGGATTCAGGGTGTGCTTTGATCTCATAAAGCTAAGGGCACTCAAGGCTGGGTCTGGGTGCTTGCTTTGGTTATGCTCTACATGAAAGAAAAAGGAAAACATTTCTTAAGGCAGAAATTTACTTGCTTTTTTCTACATCTGGGAAACTAAAAGCCTTGAGAGCTAAAATTTAAGCACAGTTGTAATACATTTTATTAAAGTCATTAAGCAATTGAGCATTATGTCAAGCTAACTAGTCCTAATTCATTATCTTGCCAGCTCTGAGTCCAGTTAATTGATTCATTTATTCTTTCAAATAATTTAGAGTTGTTCTGTGGTACATTGGGCATATTGCTTGGGTCAACCTCCTTAAAGGAAAATCAGAGCATTACTTACAGTCTCAAATGAAGCTTCTGAACCAATTTCAAGTATTCAGGATTGTGCTTTTCCTGAAAGATAAAGATTTTCACTGCCTATTGAGCTTATCAGCATCGTTCTTCTGCTGACAGCATCTGGCATTACACACACCACCACCAAACTTCCCTGTTAGTTCAGCGTTTGTGTGCCTGGGTGAAAGTCAGGATCTGTGGCATAGGGAGGCTGAATGAGGGGGTTGGATTGTCCCTTCTGGCCTGTGGAATAGGTGCAGTGTGCCTCAGATTTTGTGTTCAGTCAGAGTGCCCCACAAAGGGCTATGGGAGATCACTCACAGGAGCATCCCAGGGGCTGCGCAGAATTACGGGATATCTGGAGCTGGAAGGGACCCACAAGGATCATTGAGAGCCACTCCTGGCCCTGTGCAGGACACCCCAAGAATCCCACCATGTGCCTGAGAGCCTTGTCCAGACATTCCTTACGATCTGTCAGGCTGGTGCTGTGACCACTGGGCTGGGGAGCCTGTTCAGTGCCCAGCCACCCTCTGGGGGAAGAGCCTTTGTTTAGTATCCACCCTAAACCTCCCCTGACACAACTTCAGGCCATTCCCTCTGCATGATTTTATTTCTGAGTTTAGGTTTGGTATGTTCTTGAGAGATCCAGGTTAATGATTAGACTCTAATTTGTACTCTTAATACAAAATTAGGATTATGCAAAAATCGGACACGACCGTTTCCAGTTTCCAGTTTTGTCTGACTTCTGAACTTGAAGACATTAAAAAAAAGATTTATGTGATTCTCTTTAGGCTTACTGAATCTTCCCAGTGCTGTTTTTAGTGCTTTTACCTCTGAGTTCTATATGAATGCTCATGCATGTACACACAAAGAGCAAAACCTACTGTCAGGCTGCTCTGAGAAAGGCACATTTACAGTTCAAAATGTTTGTTTGCTCTCCAACCTTTAGACAGACAGTGAGACCAGCCTTGCAGTAGGGTTGCTTTGTGAGTGATGTTGGCATACCATTCCCTTTTGCTTTATAAACTTCAAAATGTTGGGATTTTTTCCAAGTACCAGCAAAATGAAAGAAAAAATTAAATAAAAATAAAGTAAAATAGGATTAAAGAGAGTGGTATTTATTCAAAATGAGCCCTCTTGGTTTTAAGAAACTTAATTTTTTTTTTTTTCATTCAGCTTAAAATGTTGGGAAATAATTATTTCAAATTGCAGGTTATATACTGTTAATTACTTATTAAGTTCCTAGAGCAATGCTCATTTTTGTGGTGGAGCACTGTTATAAGTTGGGATAATCCCTCCCAGCTCTTCAGTGGTGCTGCTCCAAGTGTCAAGAAAGCCTGGGAAGTGGCAGGAGGAAATAAAGGGAGTCTTTGTGACAGGAAGAAAAGTGGATGGGGCAGAATGAGATTCGACCTGAATTCTCACATATATGGTCTGCAGTAAATGTAGTTTTGAAAAAAAATAAAACTGTGCCTAACTTCAACAATAGGTGAAATTTTGTTTTATTTTCCTTTGCAGTGGTGTCAGGGAAAAGCCAAATTCCTCTGTTTATGAATCTGTATTACAATAACAGGAACTTTTGCATATTTCATATATCCAGTCGGAAAAAAAAAAGCAATAATAAAATGAACAATGATAAAATACTCAAGCAAGAAAAATCATCATTTCTCAGTTAATTTCCTTGCCAGGTCTTTCAGGAATGTAAGAAATGTTTATGTTCTAACTGAAATAAACAAATTAGAGTGTATAAATCAATTAGTTATAGGTTTTCTTCATTCAAAGAGCCCATTACCACTCTGAAATAAATTTAAATAACAAATCTGTGTATACTTTTGGTAACTAACTAACAATTTTACATTCCAGCTGTTTGCTTGTGATAATTAGAAGTGGCAATAACTTTCTGAATGCCATCTCTGTGTGTGAGAATTTATGAACTCTTTTTTTCACACTGCAGCTTATCAGTTTGCATTACTGTATTTTATTTAATTTTCTTGAAGTTACGTTTGAGCAAGTACTCCACTAACTCATGAAATAGTGTTAGAACCAGAATGAAGCAACCTGAAGTATCTTGAAGTTAATTTTGCACTAGAAGCCAGGAAGGATGAAACAAAGTCCTATATTTTTTTTCAGTTTTAAATATTTAGGAATTCTTCTTCTTTATGAGACTTAAGTAGACATTGATATGATGGAAAACTTTGTTACTTAGTTTAATAAGATTAGTTGATAACATGAAAACGATTTTTACAGTTAAAATGCAATTCTAGCTTTCTTGTGAACTGTAGGGAAAATGCTTGATTGGAATTGTTAATTTTACTGCAGCAGTAAAATTGAAATTAGGTTGTTCTTTAGGACACTTGAAAATTTTTATTATTTTGGTAGATAATTTGAAATTTTAAGAAATTAAATAGCAAACAGATTCTGAAGGAGCCAAAACAAAATGCAGAAGTCTTCAGATAATAGTTGTTACACAGGCCAGATGTTTAATTGGCAAAAGTCTATTTTCAGAAATTAGCAATTTTTAAAATGCTGTGTTCACTGTGATGGATTTAGGGTAGAATATGAAAGGCTTCCTGGACCCAGCATGCCTCCAGCTGTAGACATTCTTCAGTTTGCAGGGAGGTCGTTGCTCTTCAAAATTCCATGGCAAACTGAGTATGTGGTAGCCTTTTCCAGAAGAATACTGTTTGAGGAGGTGAAATTACAGTGATCAAGTTTATGATTTTAGTGCATGCTGTCTTTTTCTAAGGGGGTAGAGGATAGAGCAAGCATTAAAAAGGAAAAAGAATTTCGAGTGTGCAGCTGAATGCTTCTGCCTTGCCTAGCCTCTGCTGCCCTGCCTCTGTGGCAGAAAACGTCTCTCCTTTCCACAGCAGAGCTTTCTCTTTTCTGTTCCCAGATTGTGGAATCCTGAAACATGGGGTGGAAAGTGAGATCAAATCATGGAACACATTAGGCTGGGAGGGGAAGTTGGCTGGTCCCAGCCAGTCACAGCAGAGATTTCTTCGTTGTAAATGCAACTTACAAGTCAGCTGAGGTTGCTGGGGCCTTTCCCTTCTTCTTGAATTGCTCCAAGGATGGAGATTCCGCAGTGTGACCACCCTTTCTGTAAGAGCTGGTTTTTCCTTTAATTCCTAAAAGCAATTTTCTGTTTACCTCTTGTGCTGATTGTGCTCTTGTCCCTTGTCCCTGTTTCTTGGTACCTGGTGCACTCCTTTGGCTGCCACGTGCTTGTGCTTGCAGTGCATTCCCACCTGCCTGCCTGCCTGCCTTGGAAAAGTTGCTGAGGGTTTAGTGAATTAATTGTTTGCACGGTGTTTCAAACCTCTGCAGTGCTTTGTAAATGCAGGTTATTTAGCTGCTGTGCTCGTCGTCTTGCTGTGGGAATTTGATACTGTTCTTGAAACAGTTCTTCCTCAGAAATGAATTCCTGGGCCCACATAAGATGGGAAGGAATGTAGCGCACCTTCCTGCTTTTTACACAAAAAGGAAGGCTCGCAGTGGAAGGCACGTGAATCGTGTCGGCATCGAGTAGCCCTGCTGCCAACATGGTGGACATGTCTGCTCTGTAAATCTAAAGTGTAAAAAATTTACACTTTCATCCCAAATCTGCGGTACATCTCGAGCTGCTGCTGAATTTTTTCCAGTTATCCAGGACCTTGTTACTTAATAGCCCAAGTTGTAAAAAATAGGCTCTAAAATGCAGGTTTAATAAAGAGTTACATAAATAAGGAGTAGTGAAAGGTGCCTGAAACTTGATATTCTGGCTAGACACTGGAAAAGATGCTGGAATTCAGTTTGGTAATGAGTTTGTGAGCTGAGATTAGCAAAATCAGTTCCCAGACACTGTGGGAATGCAAACTCATTTAGCCATTAGAGTGTTATGGCTGCTGAAATAAAAACATGGACGTCGGTGACTGGAAAAACAACTATTTTGTGGCTAATGATCTGAATGTTAGAGCTGTTCAACGTGCATGATCTATGTGAATAGGGAGAATGTTAGTTTCTCATTGCCTCTGCATTATTAACAGGTTAATTAGCTGCAATGCCCTTCTCTTGCGACGTTAGCAGATATGAGAGCGCTGAAAGCCTTTTGCCAGACCATGACAGCTGAAACCAATAGTTACAACTACTGTATACAGGCATTTTCCTGTGTCAGAACATTATTTTGTGTCCATCAGAAGTTCAGTAGTGAATCCAGTCTCTTTATGTTGTATTTGTATACAAATATCTAAAATCCTGAAAGGAACTGTGACTTGCTCAAAAGCCTTGAGCTGACTTTACTGCTGCAGGGTACTGAAAAATCAGAATTTTCAGTGTGTGAATAACCCTGATGTTTCAATGCTGTCTTTTTTCAGGAGCTGGAAAGAGAAGTCATGAGTATGTTCTGATCTACTAACTTACTGAGATGTTTGGTTTTGTTTTGCTTGCATACTGACCAGAAGGAGAAAGACTGATTTTCTACCAATTTTAATAGGTGGAACTTCCAATCTATGAGACAAAAAAGAAAAATTAAAAAAAATCAAGAAAATAAAAAACCATCCCAATGAAAACATTTATTTCACAGGAGGAATGTTAACCCTGCTATACTTATCAGCTCAGAATCTGGAAGCTCTTTGAGCATGGTGACAGCCAGGCCTCCTTTATTTCTGCCTCTGAAGGGTTTGGAGGAGTGAACACCGGTGTTCAGCATGTGGCCTTTGGGGTCTCTGGCTCTTTCTGACCTGGAGCCACCACCCTTACTGCAGCCTGCATGGCAAAGCCATCCTAGGCTGAGGACCCCAAGAGTCCAAAGCCCTTTGATTCCCAAAAGCTGGTGCTGACTCAGAGCTGTAAAACAGAAAGAAGCTTAGGAATTCCTATTTCTGGCTTACTAAAGAAACTAGCAGGCAGTCGGGTGTGATAATCTTATTCACACACTTATTTCTTTGCTTCTTTGTATTTTCTTTCTTGGTACCTGGTAAGGTAAGACCAATTCAGATGTGCTTTTTTTCCTCTTAGAAACCATTTGAAATCCTTCAAACAGAAGGACAGAAATGTAAAACTGGCTTGTATGGTTTCTTCTGTGTCAACATGAAAGGATGTTGACCGTGATTTCGATATTAATCTGCAGTTAAGAGACTTTTATTTTCTCATTGTCAGTTGGAGTCTGTGTTCTGGCCATGCCTCCCATTGAAGAATTAAAGGTGTTATGATTAATCTCCATTTCCCTTTCTTAGGAGTTTCTTGATAGATAACACTGTATGTTCCTCTTTAGTCCCTTTATGTATTATTTCATTATATTCTTTGACTTATGAAGAGGAGCAATCAAAATGCCCATTCCCTAATTTTTCACAAGTGTAGGCAGCACATATAATATGCCTTTCAGATAAGACTGCATTAAGCATCTTGATTTTACTTCTTGAGGATTTTATTCTAAAATTAACGTCTGGGTTTGAAAATGTGTGATCGGCAGCCAAAAAATCTGTTTTGCCGTCTGGACAAAATAATTCAAACCTGAAATATCACAGTTGAAATAGTGTACTTGTGTCTTCTCACTATCTGCAGAGTCAAATCCTGGCTTTAGTCAGAAGGAACATAAATTTGCTCTTTTCACAAATTTGTCACATAATTTGATATGATTGCCCAGTTTGTCTCAGTAGAAGCCTTGCAGTGGGGCTGTTCACCTTTAGGGCTAAAATCAGGGCAGATTGATACCGATTAGCAGATTTTTAAGGTGTGCCAGTTATCCCTTCCTTACTATTTCTGGCTTCAGAACAGATAGATTTTATTTTTTTTTTCTGTCACATGTGAAAGAAACTTAAGTACAGTGCTGAAGTCACTGAATCTGTGCCAGCCTGACAGCAGCTAAAGACCTGGCACAGATTTTAGCTAGAAATGAAAGAAATACACAAGAAGACAGGACTTGTGTTGCTAAATATAAGCTGCCCTGAGAGTTCTAGGCCCAAGTTTCTGTTTAGACCATGTACCAAAAGTAACAGAATGCAATATTTTTTTAACCAAAATTATACACTGAAATCACAGTTCTGTAATGTTCAGGAAACACAGGAGCAAAGATGTTTTATTTTCTGTTCTCTTAAGATAAATGTCTTGAAAGAGGAGCACAGCTTCTAGGAGCAAACTCTATCTGTGGATTTGTATTAAATAAGCTGGCATGTGGAAAGAACTATGCCTCTGAGACATACTGCAGACGTTCAGAAATGTGTAAAACATTTTCAGCTTGCACACAGATAGACATGATTTGTAAATGCTGAGGTACTGAAATAACAGAATTTTCATTATAGACAGTTTTATCGCATCCCTTTACATAAAATTGCAAAAACAAGTGCTAATGTTGAAACTGGCTATTAACCAAAATGTGTGCTGTCAAATTAAATGTTCCCATCTGAGATGATAAATGGAGGCTACATGGCTATAAGCTGTGGCTTATGAAAAATAATTCTTTGACATCTGGCTCTAACATCTGGTTTTATAATTGATGCTCTAAAGCAAATGGAATATGTATTTTAAGGGTTTGTTTTTAATTAGTGTTCAGCAGTCTGTATTTCTGCATTGTGTAACTATCACACACCTACAAAAGGCTGAAAAAAAATCCCTTCAATTCATACCAAAGCTTGAAGATAAAAAACTGTATAAATGCTGGTGCTTTACCATTTAACTCTGAGAAGCACCAAACAGCATCTAGTGAGAAACAAGAGTGGGTGGTTTTAGCACTTGTTCTGTGCCCTTGCAAGCAATACTTAAAGGGAATGTTCTTTTTCTGCTCAGGATTAAAGAAAAATGGGCCTAATGATTTCCAATTGTTACTGTTACCATTGTATTTCTCTGTGCTTAAGTTAAAAACAAGGAAAGTTGTGTCAGAATGTTGAGCAGATCCCTTAGCAGTAAGACACTCCCATTTTTAGTTCTTTCTGCCTTTCTACTGCCAGCAACTTTAAAATTGTGAGCTGCTTTAAAGATTCAAAATGGTCTTGCATCTTGACAGTGCTTGCATGCAGGAATAGCTTTACTCTGGTTAGTTATGGCTGCATCCAAAGGTAATTGGAAGAATCAAAATAGGTCTGATTTACACATGGTGTACATTACTTCTACATGTGTTTTCTGTGTGGGACACACCTAATTTGCCTGTTTCTTTGTCATTTGATTGCAAATGAAGGCTTAGGAGTTGTGTTACTGTGTTCAGTCCTATGAGGTGGTGATGTTTATAGCAGATATTTTATTGTTGGATCAGTATGGGATCAATGCAGAGTCTACATTTCTTATCAATACTGACGTCTTTAAATAACCATTTCCCTCCTTTTAACTAGTGTTTTGTAAACTTTCAGTGACTATGTTTTTATACAGTTCAGGCTCAGCCCGTGCTATAAATTTTACTAGTTTTGGGTATATTAAGTGGAAACTGGGAAGACCATGTCCTCCCTCCCATCACTAAGATCTTGTTGCCAGCAGAACTTCTTGGGTAGCTGCACCTCAGCAGTGAAATGAGTCCTGTTGCTACCTTTTTTTGTATCTTTATGTGACTGCTGTAGCTACTCCAGCATGCTGTTCCATCTCCACAAGGGAATCTCCTGGCATGGATTTGTTGGCTGACTCATTCTGCAGTGTTGATACACCTCAGCCTGTCTTGTTTCCGGCCATAAAAATGGCCACAGGCTCAATGTGTCTTAAAACTGCCATGGCAACTCACACTGACAGACATGAGAATTGGAGATTAGAAAGCTTCTGTCTCTTCCTCTTTAAATTCATCCTCTTTGAATGTTTATTTGATCATGTATTGAAAAGCTGCGTTTTAAAAAAAAAAACACCTGGGTTCCCAGTTATGCTGAGATTTATCTCATAAAACTCCACATGGCTGCTAGTTGTAGATTTATGGGGAGTAGCTTGATACTGAGGAAGACCAGTAAGTAGAGTGGAAAAAGAAGAGATGGACAGGACAGAGATGAGGATTTGGTTTCAGTGTGGCTGTTCAGTGGTTATTTTTACTGATAAGTCCTTCCCCAGCTCCACAAACTCGACCCAACAAATCAGCAAGGTTCTCATGATTTTCACCAAATGTTGTGTTTCTCCTAAGAATAATTTATATGCTTTGAGTTTTCCAGTGATTATGCTTTCCACTTGTTGACTTTTATATTTTTGGCTTCTTCAGTGCACCTAAAAGCAGGGCTGGAAAAAACGGGATGGTTTCAGAGAGTTTAACAAGGAAAGTGCTCTGTTGTGCTGCCAGCAGCTCTGAATAGTAGATATTGTTTCCCAGCTGTATGAAATATATACATTTTATTTTACAGTACACAAAGAGAAATTTTTCATAGCTTTGCAGACAGACCAATTAAATGCAGCTCAGACTTGCTGGGTCAAGGACTGAGGTTACAAGTTACTGTCAAAGTCTTACTGGGATTGACAAAAGCACTTCCTGAAGTTGTCTTTCTGCTAAGGAGAGACAACCCTTCCTTGAACCAATTTCAGTTGATTTTCTTTGCATTTATCACAGTGGTTACTTCGGATGACCTTTTAAATATCACTTGAAACACAGAAGCTGATGCCTTGTCTCAGGGCAGAGGTGGGTATTGCAAGGTGAAGGGGAAGAGGTCCTTCAGTAGGTGATTCTATAACAACCTGCCTATAAGAAACTAGTTATTAATCCTCATTTCTTGGAGGTGATTGGAGAATGCAGATAGAATAATCCATTTTTTTTTTTCCTAGGGAGTGTGTATGTGTGTTTTGTTTTGTTTAAAAATTCTGTGAAAAGATTTCCTTATTCTACAGAGATTGTTTCTGAAAGATCAGCTTTGCTCAGATTATTGCAGCGTATGCACCTTTTAAAATGAGTCTGTTTTGTGGATATATCACAGGCCATTCTAGATGACAGGGTCTTTCCAGTAAATTTTAATAATCCATAAAGAGGAATCAAGCTGTCATCAAATGAACATCATGACTTTTTTAGTGAAATGTTGCCTTCAGTTGCAGGGTACAATGTAATGACCACTGAGTGGTTGTCTTCACTGCTGTGAAGAGAGAGGCTAAAGAAAAAAGTTCTTTTTTTCCTGGTAAAGTGATTACAAATATCAAAATCTGAAATACTAAAATAAGTAAAATAGGTGAAGTATATGCTGCAGGAGGAGCTCTATTCCAGGTGGGTGGTAAGATCTTTCTAATTGCCAGCTGCTCACCTCCAAGTTTTGGGCGTGATTTCTGTTCTCTGGTTAATGTAAAATCTCTTTTTCACTAGTCTGATTCTCAATCCAAAGTGTAGCTGACTGTGAATTTTGGGGAGTCTCATTTGCTTACAGCTCATGTAATACACAGCCAATGCAAAAGGAAATATAAATTATTCCAGTATTAATCTGACCTCCCTACCTCCCTGTTTAATCCGGTAGACCATATGTGCAGCTCTCTTTTAAGTCCATCCAAGAATATTTCAGAGGAAGAGTAAAGGAGGTCATAAAGTATCACAAGACCTTGACTTCAAAATTATTTTCAGATAAACTAGTTTAGAATATAATGATAACCATGATAGGTTTCATCTGCCTATAGTGGTCTCTAGAACAGAGGAAAAAATATCTGAAGATTTTTTGGTGTATTTTAAAACAAAAACCCCTCACTTAGCGTGTTAGCCCAGTTGAGTGTGTTTGAATAAGAATTGTTCTGCCTTTAAAATTGTTTTAGGTTGACAACTACAAGCTATTATTTATTGCTTTCATTAAATAGTTTTTTCATTAAATAGTTTATTTTACTATTGTAGTAAATATTTTGTTTTACATTCAATCTTATTTCCTCTTAGGGTAATATGCAAGAAAAGCCACGGCAGGAAAAGTTCCCTGCAACCGGGCAGTGATCCTACATCTCTTAAATCCAAATTTTTCACTTGGATTGCAAAAGGATAGTTTAATCTTTTCTAAGATATGGCTGTTTTTTTCTTTTATCTTGATCTTTCAGATGCCCATTTTACCCAAAGTGAAGAACTGATATCATCATACATGCACAAGTCCTTATGGAGGTGGTTTATACACATATGCTGAATTTATATGGATTAGCTATTTTTGCTTTTTTTTTTTTAATTTCAATGATATGTAGTTTTCTGTATCAAATACAAATTAAAATAATATACTGAATCCTTAATAGTGTTTGGTAGAATTAAATTAATGTGCAGGATATGCAAGCAGAGAATGTTAGCAAGAGATTGGCATGCTGGGAGAATAGACTTATGAGAAGTTTGCAAGAAGCCTGAATGAGATGGATAAGTAACATTAAAAAGGCTTTTCCATAAATAGAAGACAAAGAATTGAGTTCATGTTCAAAGGGTTAATTTCATGTTGGTCTACTTATGTTTATTTATGTCTTTGGTAAGCAGGCTCAAATAATTGATTCCTGAAGTTTCTAGGTAAGATGTGTAGAATCTCAGTACTGAAATAATTGTCACTGAACTGTTGTGTCATAAAAACTGAGATTTGTTTCAATGTTTTGAAATGTTTGAAATGACTGAATGAGTCTTCTGAGTAGGTGCAACATAGTTTTAGGTGGCTCAAGGAACAGTGCAGTGCTGCTTAGAATTTTTTTCAATGAGTTCAGTTGGATGCAGAGCAACTTACTAACCCTTAAGTGAATTAAAATGCTGATATTTTTCTTTTTGATTAAAGAAAAAAAGGAAACTATTTTGGCGATGTGGAAGTTTCACACAGTACACAAATTTCAACTGTGACATAGATTTGCTGGGCTTTGGGAATGTTTTTAATTGAACTGTAACATTTTACAGTGGGGTGCAGATCCTTCTCTGTGTTTGCAAAGCACTTAAGAGAGCAGAGCTTCAATCTCTCATGGGATATTATCACAGAGAGAAAAAACAATGAGCCAACCTCTATCAACACAATGAACACATCAGATACAAGATGGAAACATTGAATTTATTCCTAATTTTTCTCTATGTATTATAATATTATTTTATAATATCTTCCTATTGAAATATCATTATTTGATTTTTCCTATAATTGTGTGCAGCACACAGAGGGAAGAAATCTTTCAGGAACTGACTATTTCTCTCTTCAAGGTGAGTTAAAGCCTCAAGGATAACAGGAATTAATGAAGCTTAGAGGCACAGCACAATTGAAACACAATTGATTTAACATCTAAAGCTAGGTCTGCATTACTCTCTTTCTGTAAATATTATGATCACATCCCTGCAGACTTTGCCTGTGAAGGGCAATGAAGGAAATGCTCAGGCTCAGTGTGTGCTCAGCTTATTCCTCTGCCCTTGCTCCTGGTTTACTCATCCTGGCCTTGCAGGTTAGTGCCAGCTGCCTTGGGTTGCACCAGCTGCAGCCACATTCCCATCCTCCCTTCTGTGGCACAGGCAGCAGTAGGAATTTCAACACGAGGCCACCTATTTAGCCACCAGCAGCATAAAATCCAGTCCTCTGGCTCAGCACTCCTCTCTCCTTGCCCAACAGCAGCTGTGTCACTCGGTGGGCTCTTGTGCTTTCCTCCAACATCTGAAATGCAGTTTGTTTTTATTTTTGACCCTCTCTGCAACATAGAGCTGGAAACTGATGCTACTCAAAGTCCTCCAAAAGAGCTGTTGAACATTTCCCCTTTGGACTCAATTGGAAAGTTGCAATTTTCTCTTTGAACTAAAAATTCTCTGTAGGGAGTAATCCTGTACCTGCAGGGGCAGACTACATGGCTCAATGCAGATCTTTTCCTTCTTTAATTTCCCTGGTTCTCATTCTGGTTTGCTAAGGCATTTTAATCTCAACTCTCTTCTACATGAGGGATTCATGAATATGAGAACTCAAAAGAGTAAATACGGGCAAGATTTTGAAAAGCCTTATCTGTTGCTGACCTCTAGATTTGATTCAATGAGGAAATTATTTAATTATTTCTTTTTTGTTTGTTTTTAAACAAATAGCTGATTTATCTAGAACTTTGGTCCAAAAAACAAAGTGCTAAAGGGTTTATTTGCAGCATGCACTGATGTTTAATAAGAGTAGACAGAGCTTGAGAGGGGAAATACAAATGTAGAAATGAAAAATTTGCTCTTGATTAATTTACATTGCAAAACAAATTATCAGTTCCTTGTCTTTGTCTATTTATCAATGTGTTGAAAAAGTGGCAGCTAAATATTTCAGGTAGAATCTGAGAGAGCAAGAGCTGCACACACTCAACAGGAGCGTGTGAGTGTGGATTAGTTGTTGAGTGAACAGAATTTTTAGAAGATAGAGAGTAACCTGGGAGGGTATAATCTTTGTAATCTTTGCTCATCCAACTCGATCGTGTGACATTGAGTGAGTGAGAGCAGAGATGCAATTTTTGGGTAAATCTATACTGTGCTGCCACAGGAAAACACTTATCAGACAGCTGTGAATAATTGTAAAATTGTGAGTAATTATAAACATAAGCAACCTGAATAATAATGAATTAGACAAAAAGGATATATTTTGTTCAAAAATATTGTAATTTCCAGAAAACATTTGGTGTACCTGGTTTCTGATTTTAGTTCCTCCATTTTTTTCTGCCATTTTTCCATTCTACCAGTAAAGAAAGGAAAAACAAGCTAAAGAGAATGAGATCTAAAAAAACCAAAAATTAAAATAACTTGTCTCGCTTAAAAATATTTGTTTCTGAAATAAGACAAAACATCTGAAAATACTTCATCAACCTTTATGGGATGATGCTATCTGGGTAATGTAATTACCTTGACTGTTGCTGATGCAGTCTTCATTCAGATAAAAATACAGTTATTTCCAGAAATCTTACTGGATAGGTTAGGTTTGAACTAAGTAATGGCACAAGGCCAACTGTGATAACTTTAGATTTTGTTTTAAAAGTAACATGCTTCAGGAAATGTGGAAAAATAAAGAAAAAGGAACTTGTAGTAAAGGCGCTATGGAGTCCTTCAAGACTGAGCAGGGAAGAAGGAACAAATTTGGAAGAACTAGAAGCAGAGAACGGAAAGAGAGCATCAAGAAAGATTAGATGTTAACTGGTGCTCAGCAAAAAAAATAGTTTTATTCTCTGAATTTGTAAAAATGTACCTGTATCTATATTAGGATAACGGCAAGAGAGAAGCTTGGTGTGATTCAACTTGTTTTAATTAAAAATCAAAATACAGCGTAAGCTTTGAACTTTGAGTTCCCAAAATTAGGAAAAATTGTGAAGCTTTTTGCCTGTGTGGAATGTTTTGTAAGTTCCTTTTTTTACTCTATTTGTGTGTGTGGTTTTGGTGTGTTTTGGCCCTGGTGATTTTCTTCCACAGCATAGAGAGGAGAGCGTGCTCAGAAGAACATTTGGTGCTACAGCTGCTCGAGTCCAGATGATGGAGCTGGAGCTACCCAGGTATGCTTTCAAACTCTTCTGGAAATGCAGGGCAAACGTTTCACCATCCCTTTGCCCCCAGAACAGGGCTGTGGCTGATGGCAGAGGGAACTGGAACTAAGGCTCAGTAGTTTGCCTGGCCTCTCCTGGTATTCATTTGCCACAGGGAGGCACACTTGTCTTCTGCTTGTGTCTTCTCTGCTGATCTCCAAAGTAAAAATTTTGAAATATCAGCATGGTCCTTTGGTGTTCTAAAATTCCTTGAGTTTGTGTCTTCATCCGTCACAGGGATATACATTTTGTAATGAGAGACCGAGTTAAAATGCTGATATCTTTCTGGAAATACACTTCTCTTTTAGTATCCCTGAAATCAGCAATCCTTTTCCCTCCAAAAAAAAAAAATTCCCCAAAACTCTGGCACTGCCCCCAAGAAAAATTGCCTGCCATCATGAAGGGAAAAGTCTGTGTATGCTGGATGAATATCACAGCTGATTACTTAGGCTAAAATTTAACATCTATATGCAAATAAAAAAATACTCCAGTGCATAAAATGGGTTTATTTCAGTAGTTTTGGTGCTTTTATTCCAGACTGCGAATATATTCAGAACTATTAAGGCAATCTTTAAAATCTCTTTATCTTTTTTTTGAAGTGAAAACTAGAATTAATTATAGGGAACTTAATTTGTAGTTGGAAATATTGATACTTGTCAGAGACTCACTTAAATTTCCTTTTTTTTTGATTCTTTCTTCAAAGGTATTGTGACAAAATATTCTAATGTCTTCTCCTAATCCATGTATCCTAATGCATTAGAAATCATGCAGGTCAATTTATAGCTGGTGTAATATTTATATCATGCAAGGAGGTTGTTCTAGAAGTAATTTCATCAGCTCTTGTTCAGTCTTTTGCATTGCTTTAGTAAAAAAATGGGCTAATATTCATGTTTATGTTAGCTTCTTATCATTGTATTTTAAATTCTATTATTTTTCCTCCCCTGAGGGAAAAAAAAACCTTAATTTTGGTTGCAAAGTTCAGTGAGGGGATTGAAGTAGTACATTCTGATGAGAAATAGTAGGGCTCTTACTTTTTATTACATTTAAAAATGAAAGTGATATTCTTCAAGCAGTATTACTACTATGCTTACAAAATCCAGTACACAAAACTGTCCCAGAAGTCACTGCAGGGCTGGAATATGGAAGTAGGAGCATGGATGGGAAACATCCATATGGGTTATTTTACTGACGTGGTAAAATAATGGTAAACCCCATCCGTGGGGTTATTTTAGCACAAGCTAAATTGAGGGCAACCTCATGGTATGTAAGTGATGAAGAAAATCCTTGTTTTGTATCGACCATCGTTATGTTGCAGTGACATTTGAAGAAAATGTTAATTCTGTGAGGGTGGGAAATAAAGTATTTGGAAAATAAGCTATGAGGTGTCAACACAGAATTGAGGCTGATGTTGACTTTTTAAGATCAGCCCTGTATGATCCCTTGCTTTTTTCTTTTTTCATTGACATCTTAATTGGAAAAATAAATGGTTTAAAAGTCATGAAATGCTTATGGTGTGTATAAAAGGAGTTGTAATCATACCCAGCTGAAACTTCCCAGCAGAAAGCTCTCCTTTCCCCTCATTTTCCTAGAATATAGTGGAATTTTCAGTAACAAAACTGTTTAACTTAAAGGGGTGCTTCTGGAGCCCTGAAAGTTTGGCTCATTTTTAGAGGGTGTCATTAATAAGTTTTAGTACATCCTTGTAATTTCTGCCTTTCAGCACACCAGGTCCTTGAAAAACACTGACAAATTGAATCATATGTGGCTGGAGCAAAGATGAATATTTTCAAATTAAAAATTCAAAAGAGAATTTTCATGGTTGGAACCACAGCAGTCTCCACTCAGGCAACTGTGGCTCTGTTTTCAGTGATAGGGGCTCACAGTCAGTGGGAGCTGTAGGTAAGTCAGCTTTTCAGAACCCACTGAGAGGATATTTAGGAGGTGTTAGTATTCACAATTGGGATCAGATTTTCAGAACAACTCAGCTCTTGTTTAGGTGTCTATATATATTGCTTGGGTTTCCAAGAGCTTAGTGTGTTGAGGGTGGTGAGAGCTTCCAGCTGCAGATCATTTCTGGAAATCTTACCTTTATTTCAGCATCTAAATGTGTTCTGTTTTCTTCAAAAAGTCTGGCTTCATACGTCTATATAAAGATGATATTAGAGATAATATTTTTTTAAAATGGCCCTCATTTTTCCTGAAGAGTTATTAAAAATTACTTTCAGAAATAAAAAACAGAATTTGGACCTTCTAGTGCCATATTCTGTGATAACACACTTTCTGCAAAGAGCCAAAATCAGAGTCAAAATCATAGAGCACAAGGAAGGGTTGGTGGAAGGGTTGCAAGGCCGTGACTGAATCTCCAGAGGTTTTTCCAAGACTCCTGGAGATATCTCACCGGAGGGAAGCAAGCTTTCTGTTCTCACAGTGACTATGAATGGGAGAGAGAGGGTCAAAAGGCACATTGTCATGGAATGCACCCACTGGAGCCTACCCAGAAGAAGTTGATAAAGATGTGATCACGCCAGAGCACAGAGGGGTTGCGTAGTGAGGCAGATGCTGGCGCTTACAGACCACGTGAAGTTTGACACCAGGTTGCAGCCCTATGAAATACCCTGAATATCTCTAGTTTAGCTGAATAGCCTGTTCTTTTGCAGAAGTGAAATCCAGTAGAATATCTTGTGTTTGATTTGACACTCCCCCCGTTTTTATTTTAGTTAATTTTCATCATCCTTTCATTTTTTGCCCTCCATGTCTAGTGCTTTCTATCCCACTTGCTTTATTTAATTTCTTTAATTGTATCATTTTCTTCTTTCTTTAAAGCAAAATACAAAGCTGATATTATTTTCAGGAGTAACAAACACAGTTAGTTAGAAATAAAGTTTTAGAATTCAATGCTCATTATTGTTCAGCCAGGAGACTTATTTTCAACAGAATTTACACTATTGCTGCCTGAATTTTCAAAGCTGAGGTTCCCAGGCAAGCCCCACACTAAGTTCAGCATTGCCATAATTTAGAGTAGATTGCTGTTTTTCTCTTAAGAATATACAGTGACATGTAAAAATGGAAGAAAATGTCACGTATAAAATAAAACAATCTTGTTATTTGGTTGTAATAAATGTGTGCAGCAGGTCAAACTATCAAAAACTGGAGAAAGGGGAGGAGGAACAAATGGAGTTCTGTGCTAAATTCTGCTGACAAAGGCAATAAAGTATAAATGAGTGAAATAATTTGTGACAGTGTTTAACCCCACAGTCTACTTCAGGCATCTTTCTGGTTTCTTTCCTAGGCTCCAGCTAGGAAAACTCCCCTGAGACCTACTCCTCACCACTATATTCCCCAAAACTACTTTTGGATTCTTGCATAAGAGACATTCCATAGTTTCTGAAGTCATGCAATAATTGCTTTTCCTTTGCTGTTGAACTTGAGTGAGATGGGGGAGCGAGTAAATGGGTGGACTCTTTGTTCCCAAATTCTTTGTACTCAGATGTTTTAGTGTCTCCCTACTGATGTGTCTGCACTTCTGCATTTGTAGGTTGGTCTTTGTACGCCAGCCTCTTGATCAAGTCAATTGTTTTGATTGATTCACTGTAAAAATGTTGATTTTTCAGTACTAAAGCATCCAGGAACAAATAAAAGCGACGGAGGGCTTAGCAAAAAAAAAAGCCCAACAACTCCTTCAACTTCCTTGTTCAGTGGTTTTTAGGTCAACAGTCACAGATATCACGAGTGACCATCTGGGACTTGGCCATAGCTGCTGGTATATAACATCTGTATCGTGTGCAGAAATGTCAGTGGTCTCAGCTATTGTCCATTTTAAATACTGCTGCCTCTTTATGCACATCTGCCTTTGAGAAAATGCTTCTGGGTTCTCTACTACTGTATTTACTTGCTGTTCTTTAGGTTAAGTATCATTTATTGTTTCCAGCTCTTATTTTCAATTTTTTCAGACTGACTCTGTCTTTGATTTCCTTCCAGAATACTTATTTGATTTCTTTCCCAGGTCACATGTGCAAATGAATCACACCAAGTTCAGATATCTATTTCTATCATTTATCATTGGACGTTCTAGGAGCCTCTGTTCTTTGATCACATCCAAAAAACATGAAAGAATATTTTATTGGTTGTAGTTGCAGGTCCTCGATTCTTTTTTCACAAGTATGGCATGTATTATCTATTTCAGTGTGTGATATGAATGCAGAGCTCTGATTGGCACGGAGCTTAAAGGCTGGAATGTTCTGGAAGGTCGCTTAGTGTTCAGTGCTACGATTCCAGTTCGTTTCATATTTTACAGATGAAGTTAAGACAGTAATACTGAAATGTTTTAACACTCACTCAGGAGACTTGTATCTCAGTTAAACAGCTACAAGTTGTAATATTAAATGAAAAGCATGCAGTGTTACTATAATGTGGGGAATACTTAAAAAAAAAAAAAAAATCTGTGCCTGCTATAATATTTTCCTTCCAGCAATATATAACTAGAAAAATTAGTCTGTTCTGTAACATCAATAAAAATGTTGCATTGGAATAAATACCCTCCTCCCCACCCCCCACAACATTCCCATTGTGTTTTGAGTACAGTAAGCAACAAGTTTTGAAGCTAATAAGATATTTGTAAATTTTCAAGCATGGCTGGCTGAAGTGTTTTGATTTGGTTATGCTACAGCATATCTGCTTTATCTTATCAAATTCTTACCATCTGCTGTTATAGTCTCTTATATTATTGGCCAAACAGGCAGTGGCCCTCAACCAGAAAGGGGTGCAAGACAACCTTGCTGTATGGGTTATCTTTCTTCTTTTTATTTTTTTTTTTATGTTATCAAGCTATTCTTTTTGTAACTCTCCCTAATATTTGCTTAGTTTTGCAAACTATGGGCATGCGTCAAAATTAATTCTGCTGTCATTCTTCAGTGATGTTGATGGTGTTCTCCACAATGGAAAAAAACATTTTTTCAGGAACTTCTTCAAAGGGATTTTTTGTGGATTTTTTTTTTTAAGGCTTTTTCTGCTACATCAAGTTTTAGAGCAGAAATGAGTATCTCATTTGTGTATCAATTACATTTTACCCTGTACAAGTAACTGTATGGTTGGACAGTAGGCTGGCAATAATTCACCAAAAGTCACTTACAGAAACTAACGTGAAAATTTGATTTTTCAGCTAGCAGAGAACATTATGTAGAGCTGAGCTTTTTTAAATAATTACATTGTGGAAGAAACTGCTTTTATGCATTACTTGTGAAATACAATGGGATCCTCTTTAGCTTTTGATTGAGCAATAAGAGAATACCAGCAAAAGCAGTGGCTTTTAATAAGAGAATACCAGCAGTCACACATGCTTTGTGCATGTTCATGTCCATGAGAAGAGTTTCAGATAATTCTGGGCACATATTTTGGTTTTAACCAGATGTACACTCAGTTTATTTGCCATGGACAGGCTGTACCAGGAAACCCAGGATCGAACAACCACGGACACCAACCGCACAGCTCTCCCTGTTGTCACCTTAGTTGTCAGTGTAGCCTATTTTGTGTTGGGTGTGTTGGGAGAGGTGGGAGCAGCATGAGCATTGTCCCAGCCCTTTGCCTCGGAAGGTGAGCTGGGTGGAAGAAGCTCTGGGGCTCCACGGAGCGTTATCTGCTGCGGCTTTGGTCAGCACGAACGCTGATTTTGGATCTTCCCAAGGGATGTGAACAGCCTTGCACAGGGCTTGGTAAATGAACCACGGAAAGCGGGGAGGGGATCAAATCAAGCGAAATAATCTCGGTGACTGCTGTGAACTCCTCATAGAGATATAAACAAGAAACAGTCTGTGTGAGCTGTCATGTGGAGGTGGAAATGTCTTATCTCTACATGCTAGCAATGGCTGGGGCATTTAGTGTTTGAGATGAAACAATTCCTGATGATTTACATGGTCAGAAAACTGAGCTCATTTTATTTCTTCCTCTTACTTTTGTTTTTCTTTGTATTTTGCTATTTGATTGTTGTTTCTTTTTTTTTTTTAACGGGGAAATGTTTAGTGATTCACATCTGACTTCACATAAAGATGTTTTAAACAGCATCCAAAATTTGTAATGTTATGACTTCATTCAGACAGAAATGAAGCTCTTGGTGAAAAAGCCTGGGGTATTTTCATTGCCATAATGATGTGAGGAGTACAGGAGGAATATACTCAGGGCTTTCAAATAATTATCTGTATTTTTTTTCAGCTTTCCTGCTGTTCTTCATCTCCTCCCTCTACCTCCCCCAGTGATGCCACTGCAATTGTAGTGGGTTCTTTGTTTATAATAAAAATAGTGCAAAGAAACCCTTGATCTTTGCATTCCAAGAGTGTCAGTCCAACTTCCTGAGGTTATTTCTCAATCCTTGCAAATATTTTTCTAGGAGGTTTTTGAGCAGTTCAGTCCACTCAAGAATCTGCATGATAGTGCTGCATGCATAAATCTAGGAAAACTTAACTTTGTTAAAAATGGGAAAAACATGAAGAATGTTTTTTGAGTAAGGATATGGGTGATTATGTGTGTGTGTGTGTACAGATATTAGGTATATTTGAACCCATAAGATTCATTCATGGCTTCAAAGAGTTTTTATTTTTCATCTGTCCTAACATGTTAAATAAGAAATAAAGCGAGACAGCACTGGCAAACAGAAAGCATTTTTTCATGCCTTGGTTTTAGAGCTTTGTATCATTTTTGGCACATGGTAATACCCTGCAGTTAGAGGGGTTTAAATGTGAGAACATATTTTTGATAATTTTTCCAGTGTCCTAAACATAGAATTTTGCCTTCTGACAGCACCTGTCCAAAGTTAAGTTCTCTGCAGGCCCTGGAAGAGCTGCAATGGAGAAAAACGAGGCTGAATTTCAATGGATGCGGGAGGAAATCTGGATCACACTGCAAAGTGCATTGCCCGCTTACAGTTTTGCTTTTCCATTGCTTCAGTATTTAAATGCATTGAGTCCATTATTGCAGGAAGGATTTTCAGGACCAAGTGTTCCCAGTTGAAAATTCAAAGGGCTAGCGCATATCTGCAAGGTGACAGTGTGTGCCTTTTTTAGAAAGTTTTTAACAATGTAAGGATTTTTTTTTTTTGCCTCCCCCAATTTTATCTCTAGATGAAAATAATAGAAAATAATTTCATGTTTTCTTTTTTTTCCCCAGGAAAAGAAAAAGGATACACGATCGGAAATGAAATAAATAGTTGTTTTAAGATGATTGTTTTGGCTTGGAGAGTTTCTTACATTAAATGTGTTCTTGGCTACATTTTTGAAGGAAGTATTGGAAATAAATTAATTTTTCATTTTAGAAACGTAGACATGGAAAAGTTTAGGCTTTTAATTCATAGTTTTTCAGCCCTGAGGCCATTACCTTTGTTCAGCTCATATTTGTGATGCTGCCCTCAGCTTCAAAGAGCCTTGTGGCTGGCCTGAGTGAATCAGTGGCCTGCGTGTGTCACCCTGTATGCCAGGCAACAGCCACTTGTCACAGCTGGGCTACCAGTGGTGGCAGGGCTGGAGTGGACATGGACGGGTCCTGAGTGGGTGGCCACGGCCTCTCTGTCCTGGCACTGAGAGCTGACAAAAAACAGAACAGGCTGTGCTTTCTGTGACATTGTGTGAGTTACTTCTTATGGCTCCTGTGAATGTTTGGCTGTGTTGTTCCTTGGAGGATTGTGCCTGAGGCTCTTGGTTTTGTTCTCATCTCAACCTTTTCCTGCTCTTTTCTGCTGCAGGCATGAACTTCTGCTTCTCTATCTGGGTGTGTCACTGCACTGATGCTCAGAATGCCCCTTTCCTGCATCCAAGTCCTGCTTCAGGCTGGCACTTCTCTTTCTAAGATATTTAGAACCAGGTATTCCTAACTAAACACCTAAGTCCATGAAGTTTTTATTATCTTTCAGCACAGGATAGCCTTCTGCTATTCAAACAAATCCTCTGTTTTCCCACATAAGATTTATTTCTTTTCATTTCCACTTAAATACAATTCTCCTTATTCCATTTTACAGATCCTACTTTGCCAGGGAGGAAGCTAGCACCATTTCTCTTCTATACAACTCCTATATAAAGTAAGCTTGTTCATTCCTGTCAGACTGTTCTGAATTTCACACGTAAGACACGTCAGCTGGGGATAGGTAAATGTTAATTATAGAAGAGTGAATAAAAAGCTGGGATGAGTTTAAGCTTCCTCTTTCATCTGCATGAAATGATTGAGGATCACTTTGCATTAAAGAGGAGAGATGTTATTTTAAAAATGTGAATTGCATCCTTCATCCTGGATCACTGAGAGGAAGTGGCAGCAGCCACTTTGTAATGAAGACAAGAGTTGGCCAAGGCCAATTATTCATTGTGTAATTTTGAAAGAAAAAAGGATGTTTTTACATTATTGGTACATTGTGCAGTAACACTGAAAGGAGTTGCAGGCTCTGTGGTGTCTGCAGAGGGATGTTTCTGCGATTGTTCTGATTTTTTGTTCTAATGCCACAGAAATCACGCTGAAATCCATAAGATGCCTTGCTCATGATCCTTGCCTAAAAGGGCTTATGAACTCCTTTTTGATTCATGAGATTTTAGCACTATTTATTCCAGGAATCTTCTCCTATTGGGCTATGTTACTTGCTAATAGCCTCGTGTCAGAGAGTTGAATTCCCTGGAATTAACTGATAAACCAGGGAAAGCCCATTGCTGTTATTTTGCATACCACCATTTACTATCTCTTGATATTGACTGATTTAACGTCAAATGTTTAAAAGAAATAATTTGAAATCTCCTTTATTTTACTTTTTGGACACTTTTTTTTTTTTTTTTTTTGCCTTAAAAGGCTTAAAAATCAGCCCTCCTGAGATCACAAATACTTTTGCAATGCCTGCAGCACTGTAAGAATGACAGCTTCTGAATGTAGAAAGTTGGTGGCTGTGGTAATAATCTGGTTTATTTTTGCAGTGTACTCATGAGTTCAGGATGTTAAGGGAAGCTGAGAGACTCAGCAATTTGATTAATCATACAAGGACCAAGCAACCCAAGCAGTTGGGTTGGATATATTTTTATAGCAGTACTTGCAGGATGTTCCAGGTTTATAAAGCTTGGTGAATGAAGGAAGAGGATGCACATTATTTTAACTTTCAGATTACATTATTGACAGGGGAGAGAAAAATATTCCGTGCTTATAAAAATAACTCAGATTTAGGAAAAATGTGTACTGAGATGAACAAAATCTATTTGGGATGAAAAAGCTTGGGCCACTGTATGTATCTGAATGTTCTGCTCTGCTTTGGAATATGCATCAGTTCTGGAAAGTGATTTTGTGCCAAGGTAAGTGGAATATAGGAAATTGCCCAAAATACTCAGCTGTGACACTGGAATACTGCGTGGGACTTCACAGCCAGCCTCTTCCTTGTCTAGTGAGTGAGATCATGGATAATTCAAGTTGTGTAATCATGCTGACTTGGCAGAAACAAGCACTGTGTGAAGTCTGTGTCACCTATTCTCATTACAGTTTTAGGCATATAGAAAATTCCAATGGAAGCACTCATATAGGTAGCTAGATGACACCAGCCTGATTTTCCTTATAAAAATAGTGAAAGCTAATAAGAAAGGGTGGTAAGTTGGATGGAATTTTAGTGTGCATGTTAAAAATGTGAAATCCATGAGGTCCTTCCTCATGAACGAACAGTTAGGTGTGCTAATGTGCCTTTCCAGCTCTCTGGATATAAATGTGGTTTCCAAATGGTTAAAAAAACTCCTTGTGACAAGAGAACTGATACATAGGCACTCAAGTTCTAGGATCCTTCCTCATATTCTACTTTGGTTTTGATTCCTGTAACTTTCTTAGCAAACAAATATGAGTGCTGGAGCACTCACTGATAAGGCTGGTCGGAAAGAAGCTGCACAAATTAGCAAGAAATATAGGTTTCAAGTTTGTAGTCCAGGGAATGAGAATGGGAAATGTAATTTTGAATGTAGTCTTTCTTCAGAGGAAAAAAAAAGTAGAAGCAAAGCATATAAATTCATTTTTCAAAAAGAGCTTGAGTTCTGTATATTTAATGTTTACTGAGATTTGATTGTAAATTGCCAGTAAACCAAGTATTTTTAAAAACCTATTTGATGAATAAATTTAAATAATGAAGGCATTAGAGAAGATCCTGATCCTTTAGATTACAGCTTCAAATGATAAAAAGGATCAGCTGTCTGTTCTGAAAGAACTGCTCTGATTTGTTTCTCTCTTGTGATTAGTTTATTGAAATTTCAGCATTGAAAAACAAACTTTGCTTTTCAGAGGGCAGATGAGCATCGTTAAACCCTAAAAATGTTGTTCTCAAACTTTCAGTCTTTGTTCATTTGTTCTAACATTTGATGAGATTGCAGTATTATTTACAGTGGTTACCACCAATTTTTAAAGTTGGAATTTGCTTTCAAAATGTGATAGTTAATTTAGTTGTTAACTAATCCAACTACTAATCTAATTCTTTTGCTTAAGTCTGACTTATTTATGACTCTGCCATAAAAATAATCACAAAATTTCTGCTTATACCATCGATATTTACAAAAAATAAAGAAAAATCCTATAATGTGCTGCATGTTTCTACAACTCCAGCCATTTGTTATTGGCATCTAGGAAGATTAAGTTCCAACAATTACAGTGCTTTTAAATTTCCAGAAGCAGTGTGCACATCAGATGCTTTCTGCTTCTACAATGATGCAAAGTAGCCATATGCCTAGTTAACCATCTAATTAGGCTCTGCATCACTGAAGCAATAGAAAAGGCCCAGAGTGTTTATTGTTCAAATCTCCAACATTAATTCAGCAGATTCACTTGTCAGCCTAGGAATTAGAAAGGAGCCAAAATAAGAGGCCTGCTTTGAAGCAGTCTTGTTAGCATTCTCTCATTTCCCTCAATATATATTTTTTTAATGTTATAAAACATCACGGAAAAAAAACTTCTAGGGTTCTGGCTTGAAAAATGGAAGCAATGTTTACAACATTCCTTCAAAACCTGAGTTTTTCAGATTTCACTGCCATCTTGTTGGCAGGTAATAAGAGAAATGCAATTAATGAGCTGGTTGTTTTGCTTGTTGTTTAGAAACCCTTCCTGTGTGGAAATCCCACTGACATTTCTTCCATTATATTGTCTCGTTCTGTTACTACCCTACCACTATTGGTATTCACCAGTCCTGAAGGGACAGCCTGAATTATCATAAGATTGTACAAAACCTTGGCTGATAAACTGTGAAAAGTAGCTCCTTTTTCCATGTTACCTGGCAAAAAACTTTTGCCTGTTTAGGAGGCAAAGAGTACTACAAGTGAAAAGTATACAGATCCATTGTAAGGCGGTATTTTCTTCTTTAACATGTCCCTAATAGGTAAATAAGTGAATATGAAATTTATTTATTTTTCTATTGTCAGGTAATTTCACTCTTTTTCCTGGTCCCTGAATTTGACCATCAAATTCCACCCCCATGCACAATCACCTCTGATGCAAAATGATTTTTTTTAATGTAAAAATAAAAAAAAACTAGCTTTGTACAGATGGTCCCATAAAGCTTGTTTGTTTAACTGTGTCCATTTGTGTTCAATCTTAAATAGTAACTGATAAAATGAAAACATTTGTGCTTGGGATATTTATGGGAATAATTGAATAATGAAACTGGGAAAGGTGAAGGAGGTTGTGAGGACAAGTGTGATCCAATATATTGGTTGCAGATCTTTCTATGAGGATCATCCAAATTTTTTCATAAACAGATTTGAAACAACAGTATATTAGGGGTAACTGTTAGAAGGAATGATCTTCATAAGCAAACGTGAATTTCTTGTAAGGTCTTTTCTGTCTCTAATTTCTACAATCTGTGCTGCCAAAGAGAGAGATTTAGGAACAGCTTTTTAAAAATGATATTCACATTCAGACTGTCTTTTTTATTTTCAGATACTGGAAAACCCACTATTCATTTTGTAGCATAGAATTTCTCCTTGCACCCTTCACATCCTGCATCTGTTTAGTCAAAAGCTTTGGTCAATGGGTGAAGTGACCAACATTTGTTTTGGCAGCTAAAATGACTTGCTACATCTGTCATTCATCTCTTGGAAACCCATGAAATACAAAAATGAAGACAGTGCTTAAAAGAAGTGGTGTGTGAAAAAGATATTGTCTCTGCAGCATTTGCAGTATCAATCTAAGCACATTTTACTTGGCTTTCTGTCTGGTTCTGAGGTTGTAGAAGGAATCAAAGCCACTGCTCTTTTCAGGCTAGAAAGCCACTAGTAAAGAAAGCATGAAAGTCCACCCCATAACTGAGTATATTCACCTTACATTGGAAATTTATTCCTGAAGCATCTAATATTGATGCTTTCTTGGTCTTCGGGTTAATGGTTATTACAGTAACTGATAGAATAAATGCAGGATGGCCCAGATAATTACATATTTATGCAATTAGACTTGTCATCTGGATTACTTTGGCAGGACACCACAGCATTAAAAATGTTAGTTTCTATGTTTGCAGCCAGGATTTAAGATCACGTGCAGGTGAAGAGTAAAATTCAAAAAGTATTACAGGTGTTAGTCTTACAGAAATAGGAAAGAGTAGAAAAGGTTTTTTTGATTAGGATCAAGACATTTATCCTAAGACATTGAAACCCATTGAAATGAGTGTCAGAATGTCATGGGATCAGACACTTCAACTGAGCTGATGTTGAGGTATATTTAAATTGATGTCTGCTCTTGTATGTGACTCATTCTTTTTATAGGTCTCCTTCTCAAATAACTTCCATTTTTGAGTGTAAGTCTGTTGTTTGTTGAACACTGGAGCTCTAAATGGCAGGATGAGTTATCACCCTCAAACGGAGGCATGTCTCTGCCATCCCCTGGCCACAGAGCAGTCCCTTTGTGCTGCTCTGCAGTGTCACAGCTGCTGCAGCCTGAAGGGCAGATGAGTAAATCTCTTCTGCTTTCAGAGCACATCAAAGCACAATGGCTGAATGGAAGATTAACTATGGAAACATGGAATGTCTTTGTCGGGACACATTACGTTAGAGCCTGTGCCGTGGTGTGGAGTGCTTTGCTTCCCAATGCTTTAAACAGATGGGTAGCTCGCTTACAGGAAGAATATTTGCATTTTTTGTACAATCATCTTACTGCTAAGTTTTTCCTTAAGTTTTGTAGGCATATTGAGGGTGATACTCAACAATTCTGCCTTTAATTCCTGCTTGGACAAGTATTTCTGATAGAGCACCTGAGCACAGCTTTGGCTGGCTCCTGTTTCTCCTATTAGAAATTTGATTTTCCTTCCTAAAAATATGCTTGTAAATCTCTTTAGGGTCCAGCATTTTCTTTAAAAACAAGTTAAGATTAGCAAATGAATTCGGTCTGACGTGGCTCTGTCAGATTTGTGTTGTTTGGCTGCTCTGTGCCTGCATGTCTATGGTATGTCTTTGGTTGTTGCTAATGGCAATGTGCAGATTAAGCTTCCGTACTGGACCTAAAAACAGCTTCCCAAGTGTGCAGGACTGTTGGAAGGAGATTATTATCTATCTTCCCTACTTCCCACTGCATTTTTTTTCCTGAAGCCTCCTTTTCTTTTCTTTTTTTTTTTTTAATCTTCTGTTGCTGCCACACGCGCTAATGGATTTCTGTACAGGAAGTACAGAATCTTTCAAAAGGCTGGATTCAGCAATTTTGCAAGGCCTGTAGTCCATTAAGCTGGGGAACCAGTTGAATCAAAGAGGCTGCACAGCCCCTAGTTTCAGTTTTGAAAGCAGTGGCCCCCAGGAACGAAATGTTATAAAAGACGACAGACCTAACCTTTTATTTTTCTACCTTGGACTGAGTTCTATTTAGCAGCAACACGAAATTTCTATCAGGTTCCCTCCATACGGTCCTTTCAAGGCTCCAATAAAGGAATGAATGCCAGAGCAGAGCCTTTACCCATTCAGATTTCAGCTCTGTTAGCTTTCAATACCAGAAATGTATTTAAAAGTGGGTAAGGTTTGTTAACTCTAATATACCACTGTCACTCATCCTGCTCCAAAAGAATCAAACTATATATGTGTTGGGATTTGCAATTCAAATGAAACCATTTTACTTCTTGAAAATGGGCTACTGTGAAGGAAAAAAAAGGCTGTATAAAGGATCACATTAACCTACAGCAATAATATTATAACAGCACTGTTCGTGATACTATAGTTAGGATTGTGCCAACTGGTTAATTTATGAGCCTTCTCCTTCCCTTTCTCAAATGCCCAGCTGCTTTTCCCCCAGCTTTACAAATTTCTGATTAAAAGTCTCAAATAAAAGTGCTCTGCTTGTCAGAAAACAAAATTCTATAGGCTCAGCTCTCATCAGGTTTATTTCAAAATGGTAGTGAGGTTCTACATTCTTTATTTATTTATTTTTATGAGAAATACAATGCCATTTATTTTTCTGTATGTTGCACATACATGATCACATTGCCATAGTTTTTAACTGCCTAACATCCCAAGGAATTTTGGTATTTGTCTTATTGCCTTGTTGTAGCGACTGAAAAGGAGCAGTAAGGGCATATTTCAAAAGTTGGTAAACACAGACTTCAAGGAAAGAGGAGGTTTTGTCTGTCTTACGGAAATCATCGCCAGTGAATGAAGAGTTTATGGATAAAGTGTCTGGGCTGAATTTTGTGGGAAAGTAGTTGCAGGAAAGGTTCTCTGCTGTTATCAGTCAATGATAATTAAATAAGAGGACATTTAGAAAGATAGTGCCTTTTAGGCTAATAGTCAGTAGAGCTGTATATAACTGAGAATTAAAAATCTCACTCATGAAATAGCAGCATGATGGGCTCAGTAAGAATGAAGCCAGAGGTATTAATCTTAATATTAATGATTAATTCTATCACTGATATTAATGTTAAGGCTTTTAATGCCAACATTGCTGTATTGCAGTTGGAGACCAGGGTGTATGAAGAGATGAGAACAGATCTTATAGCAGTGGAGCGAAATTTTTAAGCTAGACTTTTACCTGAAGGGAATGGAATTGGTTTCAGCATCCTTGCAGCAAGTGTGCTACAGGGTACAAAACTGTGTGTGACCAAAGGAAAGGGCCCAGTGGGTGACCAGTGCTAATCTGGTACCAGAGTAGATAGTATTAAGAGATAGAAACTTCCAGAAAAGCAATATTCTCCTGAATTCTTCTCTATAAAACATGGAGTATATTGGAAATAGTATCTGGAAGCATATTTCCAGCCTATCTGGAAATAGAAGCTTAAAGAAAAGGTCAGCTTAAAAAAATGGATACTGTCAAACAAAGCAGGAAAGTCTTGAAATAAAGTGCATTCTTCTAAATTCTTTTCATTTCTGAATATGTGACTATTTGACTCTATGTTTTACTTTTTAGTCTGGGAAAGTTTTTATTTATAAAAATCCAAGAAGAATTAGAATAGAATTCTTCATGTTAGCTAGAGTGGTTATTCTGTCACTCACTGAAATGACCCAAAACCTGCTCTATTTTTCGCTTATAAAGGGCTGTTTCTGCATCACAGCTCATATTGGCCTTTGTGGGAGTTTTTGTGTGTGTACATACACGTGTGTGATACAGGCTAGCACAGGGAAACACGAGATCAGGGCGGCACTTGTGGCCACTTTTCTAGCAGATCACTCTTCCAGTTCCATCCTTCAGAGTACCTTTGCCAAAATATTTCAGGATGTGTGTCATGAACTGCTCTCCCACCTGTATTTAATGTATCTCATCTGTGTTGTGTATGTGCATGTGAGTATATATCTAAACAAACTGATAGAAATACTCATATGTAATTAGATATTTATACTCAGCATACATTTAAGAAATGGGGTAAATACAAGTGCACCTATTGTGTAAATATAATAACAGAAGTCTGTATATGTGTATTGATATTTCCGGAAATTTTGGTGTGCATGTGTGTTTATCTATATTTTGCCAACAGTGCAAATATGGGGAGAAAAAGGTTTGAGTTCAGGGCTGAGAATCTCTGACTAACTCCTGTTGCTACTTCTGTCTTCCAGTTTGTGACTGAAGTCACTGAGCACTTTGATTTGATTTGATTTGACCTCTATGGGCAACAGAAAGTGCTGTTTATGGGGCCTGTCAGTGTTGTCTTCAAGTTTTTGAATCTCAGTTTTTCACAGAAGGATTGAAAAAGGAAAGAGGGTTTAGCAGTCTCTGTATAATGGAAAAATATTAGATCATGGTCTAAGAGGAATATTTTGAATGCACGTTTTACTGTGAGCACGTCAGCTCAGGAGCTGGGAACATGGAGTTCCTGGAACTGGGAATGCTGTCTGTCCTCACAGCAGTGCAGAGTCAGAGCTGCTTGTGTGGGAAGAGCCAAAGGGTTCCAGTGGTGGACAGAGCTGCACTCCCCCTGCTTGTCCATCCACCCTTTGTGAACAATGAGCTGGGCCAACATTAACACACGATGTCATTCCCAGTTTCTCTGGCTAATTCTACAGGATTTGTTTTCTGCTCCTGAAGCCAGCTGGCCTAGCCTGACTTGCATCAGCTCAGCAAAGTCACCCTCACTGAAGAGAGGGACTGCATCCAAAGCACCCCTGGGAGAGTGCTCCTGGTTCAGGCTTGCCCCTGTCCTCACAGCCTTGTCCTGCAACGTGATCAGCCCTGAGCAGGGGCACTGCCAGGATTTGAGCATCCTGCAGGATGTTTCAGGCCTTGGGCCCTGTTTGCTCACACAGACCCTCTCTGTCTGTTGAGACCTGGCTGCTGAATTAGTGGTTTCTTGAGCATGTGCTCAAAAGAGTTGAAGTACAAATGATGGGTGAATCTCATCTTTAGAAGTGTCCAACTGTTTGCTTAATTCTTTCTCTACCCCAGCCTCATCTCCTCATTAAGCCTGATTCTCTAGAAGTCAAAATCTTTGTCCACATGTACATTTATGTGTCATTGTCCAAAAAATTCAGAATCTGCTGTTGGATTCAGTTACATTTGGCAAGAGCTCACGGTTTAGAAGTTTTAAATTGCTGGATGCACGGTGAAAAATACAGTATCTGGTGAGGATGTGGACTCCCAATGAATTCTTCCACCAAGAGAAGGCAAGAAATCCTGGCTTCTCATGATGGAAGCAGTCATAAGATAAGTACATCCTGGCTCATCAGCACAGCTACAGTGATGAGCAACTACTGCTTGCCCATCTGATAAAGTACTGGGAGGACTGTCTGGAAGAGGAGGGAAGCTGTAGGGAGCAAGGAACAGGAAGAAAAGAGGGAAGATAGAAATCTAGAGGAGAGCTTATTTCCAGACCCTGGCTGCTGAAAATGTGCATGTTTGTTTTATTTTGGGGGGGTGTGCAAAATGTAGCAAACATCTGCGTCAGAGGTGAGGATTTTAACCTTTGAGCACCTGACTGCAAGTTGGAATCCAGAATCCAAATGTGGAGTGCCTTGGCATCCTAGAGGAGGAGTGTAGTGAAGGTATCTCAGAAGGGGGATGTGTTGAGTGAGGAGATGCTTCAAGATAGTTAATAAAAGTTGCAGAAGACAAAAATAGAGGAGATCTTGTCCAGTTCTAGTCACCTTCTGAGATTTAGGCACCTTGCTCAGGAGGAGGCTGACTGGTGTGGGTGCATAGCCACTGAGTATTTCTGAAAATACCTTTCCTTTTAAATAACTGAACAGAAAAAAATGTTTTCTTATGAAGGAAAAGGGATGGAAGGTATGAGGCAGTGTTCATATGTTTTATGCAATGATGGGGATTATAGGCATAGAGTTGGAACTAGAACCAAGACTGTCCTTTTCTTAATAAGTGACATAACTACTAGACTTTAGAAGCATGGTCTATTGCGTGCTTTTTTTTTTTTTTTTTTCTGTATCAATGAGACTTATATTTTATGGGAAAACCCAGCAATGATTCTACTGAAAGGCTGAAGAATGTCCTTTGTGCAGTCTGGCAGCTAGATCGTTCTCATGGGCGGTGGCAGATGTTAACAAAAAGGACTTGGGTCTCCCACACGGTAAGAGTCCTGACAATTACATTCTTGCATGACAGCAAAGCTTAACGACCTGAAGCAAAGCAGTTGGTACAGCTATGTTTTACAAGAAGCTTTATCCTCAAATATATGGCTTTATATATTTACAAATTAAGTATATGTGTTAGATAAACCCTTTGAGGAGTGACAGCTTCATTTCTGTTTTGTAAATCCTGATTGATTTGATGTAACCTAGGCTCTGACCTGCTTGACTTGGTAAAGACCATGGCTGCTGTCAGAGGCTGATGGTCTGTAGCTGTGCAAAAGACAGCAGAGAAGTGGTGAAGATCCTCAATTTATGTTGGTGCAATTAAAGTGATGGAGAGCAACAGCCGAAGGTTTGCCTTTTGGCTGTGTCCTCTGAGCACCTTTCCAGAGGATTAGCTCAGTTCTCACATCTCTGCTCCCTGAGCTGAGATGCTCACAAGGTTTTGCTCTGGTTACCAAGGCATTTGCAGAGCAAAAGAAATTGCACCTGAAAATGTTAGTGTGCAATCTGATTGCCAAACGCGTGCATTTTAAAAGATATTAATTTGGCTTGCTCTGTCCACTATTCCCAGGCTGTGGCTCTGCTTTCCTCCAGATGGTATTTAAACTGTTCTTCCCACAGCAGATTACTCCCAGCACACCCCGTAGAAGTGTACGTAGGGATGAGATGTAGATGATCTAATGGAGGATCGTCATTGTTGAATAATTAATTTAAATTATTAGGGATTGTACTCCCTAAGTATTGAGCAACTCGTCCTTCCTGGAGCTATGTTGTTTACATGGTTTTTCAGCAGATTTCAATTTTCAAATCTTTAAGTATTTCTTAGTGGAGTTATGGTCCCGTGGTGCAAGTTCAAACCTATTCATGACATCTGTCTTGTGACTGAGTATTTTATAATTGGGGGACCGCAAACCTTAGGTTCAGTCATAGAAGTGAAGAAGCAAGAGAAGACAACCAGGTCCTAACAAATCCAAGCTGTCCTGCCCTATTGTGCTGTGACTGGCTTTTCTGTTCCTTATGCAGCCTCAGCCCAGCAGGTTTATTATTTTGCACAAAAATTGTTTGCTTTTCTGAGTAAAGGACTATTATAAGAAGCAGTACTGAAAATCTGTTGAAAACTCCTTTCTGATAGAAAATGACTCAGTCGAGACATTAATTCAGTGGCTGTTTTCTGCAACACATCTGAGCCTTTTATCTACTTTAGAATATGAATATTAAATAGAGGTTTCCACCATTTGGCAAATTAATGGTGGTATGAAGGAGGTTTCTAGAAATTTGTAACTGGTAAAATAACAGGGTCTGTAACTGGTAGCTATTTTGGGTGATATAATATCCTTGCAATTAAATGCAACATTTCTCTGAGATCCTGCTGACTTTGGACCTGAATAATGCATGCAGCACTTGTAGATTCCAGCATAATGCTGAAAGGGGGTACCAGGGACCAAAGATTACATGATTGCCTTGTGGCTGGTTTACATCCAAGTATTCTTTTAAACCTGATGATAAATCCTTTATTTTGTTGTAAATTGGAAATAAGTTGAAGACAGCGAAGTTAGACCGGTTTCAGGAAAACGAGATGGGAATGTGGGCAGACTTAACCCAGCAGCCTGAACTCTTATTTCGTGGGGCCCAGGCTCTGCCATGGCTCTCAGGAGCAGCTCCAGGGCAGTGTTTTAAGTGGTCTGTGGACAACACAATCATACTCCTCATCTTGTATTTCTTTATTTCACCTTCATTTCTATCCTGGTTACTTTGGCTCCTTTCCTTCATAGCATAAATACTCAGGTTCATGAATGTAACACATTTTAACTTTGAACTTAGGTGATTGTGTAGTGACAGCATAACTACTGCATATTCTTCCATGAGGATATGGAAATTAAAAGTAAGGAAAAAAAATCCCTTTTTTGATATCTTGAAGTGGGAAAATAAGGTAAATTAATGTCTCTGCATAATTCCATGAGTTTTTTGTCTAAAATAATGTATGGATTTTTATAAATATAACAAAAAGTCAGACTAATGTGACTGATGTTTACCAGCTGTTGAGAAAAACCTGATAAACAAAGGCTTTGCTGCATTTACACATGGCCAACAATGTGGTAGAGTTGCCTCATTGAACCAAACAGGACTGCTCAGATCTATAAAGTTGTTTAGACTCATATATTATGTTGTAATACCCATATTTTGTTATTAATTTTTCAATACTTTTTCTTTGTTTTTTTTTTTAAGAAAAGAAGAGGTCACTCTGTTGCAATAATTATGGTTAACTTAAAGCAAAAATGCTCATCAAAATATTTTCTCATTTGAAATAAGATGAGGAGTCATGTAGAAGGGTTTTGCTCAAGTATGTATTCAAATTGAGGACAGAAAATGAACTTGTAAACAGGAAATTCTCTTTTACGGGCTGCAAGGCCAAGCACATCTTGATAAATACAGAAACAATCATAAAATTCTTTTTGTTTACAGAACTATTATTGCTCTAATAGAAAGATTAAATTTTGGAAAAGCTGACTGCAAGTTAGTGGGGAGGACATCAGGCAAGCGACCTCATGAGCATTTGAGTGTGTTGGGAGCCTTTGGTGTTTAGTTTGCATATCTGAAATAAAACTGTACTTTGAGTGAGGTTGATGCTTTTTAAATTATACTTAAGATAATATTTAAATTAATGGCCAGAAACAGAATCTGGTTCAGGTAATTCACAAGATATCTGAAAAACAAAGGTCTTGGAAGGAGTTTTCACCTTTCACTTTCTTTAACTAGCATAACATATTTAGGTGGGAGGTTTTCTTCTGTCACTATTTATTCTTTCTTGACCTAAAACTTATGCCAAAGCAAGATTTTTGTGCCAGATAGTGTTAATATTTACCCTGCTGAACAGCTCTTTCTTTCTAATAAGGTAATTTCCATGTGTGCTGCCCAGCAGGGTGTTTCAGATGAAGAATTGATGTGTTGGGTATTTAATTTGGAGGTTCATATAACAGGTTTGCTATCCATGCAGTTTTGTTATTTGCAAGAAAAGTTTTGACATCTGTAATAGTCCACCCACCACCGAGTCAGTCAGACATGCTTTATAATTATATGGAGAAACATTATGGGTTCAGCTGCAAAATTGACTGTCCAAAGCAAATAATGGAGACTTGGCTGCAGAACACATTCCCCTCCTCAAATAAGACATGATCAGAGAGAGAAAAGAATAAGACTCCTGCATGAAAAAGTGCTGTGGCATTTAATAGAATATTATAATCTTTCTACATGAATTATGTACCAGCCTATAAAAATGAACAAGAAAATATATTCTGCTTCTCCAATTCTATATGACAGTTAGAAAGTTTTTTAGAACAGATGCTCACTTTCTAATTCTATGGAATTTTAAAGAAATGATTTTAGAATTCTGGTAAATTATCTATTCCTTAGGATTACTTCATAACAAATTTTAAAGGACTTATGCTTTATTCTCTCTAATGAAATTCTAAATTCTTTTTCCACATGAATCTAAAGGCTGTGGCTGGAAGGCCTGCTTTTCTTGAAAATCAGAGGAAAACACTGATTTCAGGGGGAGGCAGTGATTTTGGTGGTCTCTGTATATGAATTTCAAGTATAGCTGCTGTTTTATAGGGACCTCAGGGACAAACTAAGTGAGGGGGGCTTGAGTTGTGGCTTTGAACTGTGGGGCAATGCTGTGTTAGGTTTTGTCAGTGTGGCTCCTGCCAGCAGATTCAGAAATCAGTGACAGTAAGTTTTGGCCCGCTACCTTTAAGTTGTAGCTTTGTGGACTCCTGTAATCTATAATGGGATAGGCAGGAAGTTTTAGGGCAGTCATATGGTGTCATAGTATATAATGTGGTTATAGTATGATATTATAAATTGCATTATAAATGTTTTGGTAATGTTCTTACAAGTGTGGGATCTGAACACATACATGTTTATTGCTAAATCCAATACTTACTGGTAAAAGATACAGGAGAACAGAAAGCTTGTTTTCTCTTAGAAAATAATATATTTTTATCTGCTTTTTTGGGGGTCAAAATATATTTTTAACTAGAATTTCCCAGCAGCCTCAATTGCTGCTTACCTGTATTCCTTAGCTGAGCTCTGTTGTCATGCATGACAACAATTTTCCATTCTTCCTTTTACATAAGTTTATGAACTAATATCTTGTGAGGATGATTTTCCTTTCTGGCTTTGCAGATCTGTTATTTCTTGATTGTAAGAATCTAGTTTTACTCACTGTAGCACACAGTAGCTGTACTCTGTGAAAAATTTGCTTTGGTTATTCCAACATGTGTAGTTACATATGGTAATTGGAGCGTGTAGAAATTTATACAGGGGAATATGTGTAAGTCTGTGTCTGGAGCTGAGAGTACTTTAGTCTGTGTAAAACCTCAGCTGAATAAAGGACAAAGTTTACAACTTTGTAAACTAAATAAGCACTTAGATATCTGAGTCCCAGTTTCCCACAGTTTTTATTGTGTATACATAGCAAGATGTCTCAGGCAGCTTGTCATGTGGAGGGAGGTTTCATGTGATGGGTGAGTTCATCACATGATACACATTTAAATATTCCTCTTTCCTTTCCTTTAGGCTGAGATTGAGCCACTGTTGCAAATTGAGCTTTTGGAAGAGAGCAGCAGTGACAATATTCTTATAAATTAACTTTAAAAAAGGGAGCCTTTTGTGGTGGTTCACTGCCTGTTGCCAAAGTCATACAGCTGCCTCTCTGCATCCTTCCAGAAAAGCCTTAGCAATAGCTAAGCCTCATTTCTGACAGCCCAGCGAGGTTTGGGACTCCTTTGGAAACTCACAGGGATTGATTTGATGGAGGGATTTTCCACATCAGACTCCCTGGAGTATCTGTGCTTTCAAAGATAAGGGTTTCACTTCACAGCCTGCCAGGCAGGGATGTGCTCTGCTCTTCCCTCTTCAGTGGAAGGAGCACAACTTGCTCCTCGATTTTAGTGAAAGCTGCCAGAGCCCATCTCCTCCCTGTGCTGCTCAGGCAGCATCTCTGCTGGATTCTCTGAACACATGTGTCTCTGTAAAGCTTTTCAAAGCATCAGTCAGTGTGGGTTTCAGTTACAGTGGGTTTTAGAGGGAACATTTTCCTTGCAGTCCCCCCAAGTCCACAGCTGGCCTGCCTCAGGCTGCCACCGTAAGCTGTTGCCTCCAAACCTATAAGCATTTACATGAAAACTTTGCTGGATGCTGTGAAGAAACACAAAGCCAAAATACATGGAGCACACAAAGCCAGTTTGACTGCAGCAAAAGAAATTTTGTTCTCCTCCATTCCCCCTTGTCAAGGCAAGGGCATGGAAAAGGAGTCTTGTAATTCTGAAAGACTCCTGACTGAAGTTTGCTTGATGAAAAGTCCTCATAAAGAGGTTTTATTACAAACAGAGGCGAGGATTTATGTCAGAATAAGTCCATACAGGATAAATCCCTCTACCCTAAAATAACTGCTTGGAAAAAAGGTATCATTCTCTCTATCAGGTGCTAGGCACTGAGAGCAGGGAATTGTGTTCTGGCCAGGAGGTACCTGAACAGAAGTCACACTTCAAGATATTGGTGAATTTTGGTATTTTACCTCCTAAACTTCGTATTATACCGATAGCATTAATGGAGGGCCTGGCTGATAATGTCTAAAATGGATGTCCCTGGAACACCCCAGTTCCTGGAGGACAGCAGCTCCTTTTTCCCAATGGTCTCTATCCCCTGGTTTCCAGCACAAAGGAGCCTTGGATGAAGGGTTAAGGAGTGAGGTATGTTCTCTACCATTCTCGCAGCCTTGGGACTCCAAAAACCTCTGCCCTGGGCTTGCACCATGAAGAACAGCAGAGATGCTGCTTGCAGACAGCCACTGCTACTGGACATGCCTGGAATCTTGACTATTTGGGATTTTATCCCAGCTTTATGCTTGGATTTCTGCAGGAACTTGAGGAATTCGCACAAGAAATGTAGTGTAATGTAAAAGTAATGCCTAAACCTGTCTAGTAAACCTGAATAATGTTCCAGTGAGCTGTAGAACAGAGGAAGATCTGGGAATCAGAGAGCATTGGAAGCTGAGCCATAGTTGCTATTGTCGTGTTGTGGCAGAGGAGGAACCTTGTCCTCAGAAGTATTTGAGAAAATAACTTGTGGGCAGGCATTGCCATGGTCATCAGCAGTAGTGTTGCTTGGCAACATGTGTTAATGTGTTAATGTGTTAATTTAGAGAGAAAAAAAGGAAAAGAGGTAAAGGGGAGAATAAGAGAGAGAATTGTGAAGATAGTATAGGTATAAGAGGTTTGCAAAGTGTGGTCTACTTGGAAAAACTAAAGGAAAACTTTAGCAAAGTACTTTAAGGAGTAACCTTCAGGCTGTGGGCCAGGCAAAACTCTTCTGTCAACACTTGCCTACCTGCTTTCTGAGCCATTAACTCATGGACAAGACCCAGGCTGTGGTGCCCATTTTCCCATTTTTTTTTCCAGTGTGTGCCCTGTTGGGGAACCTGAAAGGCTGTTGGAGGAGGTTCCTGCCATGGATCCAGTAAGATGGGGGAAGTGCCAGCATGGTTTACTCTCAGGTGACTGTGTGGAGCCTTGGAGGTTGTTTTGGGACAGAGGACACTTCTGGATTAATCAAACATCTGAGATGTATTGGGAACTGATATTTAGTCCTCCTTTGGAGCAAGGGAAATGTGTCATGTAATTTTCCTGACGTCCTCAACTGATTATATTTTCCCATACTCTGTTTCATGTTTTAGGAAATATAGTGTGAAGTGGGGAAAATAAAAAAGAATGAAGCACAGGGAGAGTGAAAGTGGAAAGGATATAAAGGATGTTGTCAGAGTCCACAAATGTGAAATATTGTTAATTAGTTCTGTTTGATAACTCCCTCCTATCAGCAAATTCTGCACTGGAGTGGCCCCACCTTGAATCCTGTGCGGAGTTTTGGGCACCACAGTATAACAAAGACATTAAGCAGCTAGAGACCATCAAAGGAGAGCCACGAGGATGGTGGAGGGTCTGGAAGAGAAGCCATATGACAAATAGCTGAGTCGGTCTGTTCAGCCTGAAGAAGAGGAGACTGAGTGGTTTTCAGCATCCTTGTGAGGGGACGCAGGGGGCAGGTACAGATTCTCTTCACTCTCGTGACCAGGGACAGGACTCAAGGCATGAAGATAACCAGGACCAGAGAGGTTTAGGTTGTGTATCAAGAAAAGATTCTTCACCCAGAGGGTGGCTGGGCACTGGAACAGACTCCTCAGGGCAGTGGTCACAGCACCAAACCCAACAGAGCTCAAGAAGTGTCTGGACAATGCTCTCAGGGGCAGGGTATGACTCCTGGAGATGTCCTACCCAGGACTAAGAGTTGGACTCGATCCCGTGGGTCCCTTCCAACTCTGGATATTCTGTGATACTGTGATTCTTCCAAATGCATGGGCTTGTCAGATGCAAGCTAAATACCAATCCAACTGTGCTGCCACCCGCAGAAAATGTCACACAGCTTTGCTGGAAGATGTATAGTTGAATGGAGTGGGAGTGAAGCCTTCTGGAAATGAAGGAATAGTTATTTCTCCTTATCCAGACTTTTTCTATTTAGTCCCTTTCCTGTTCTTTTTTTACCCCTCCAGTGCTATTTCTAAATACTGATGAGGCAACATAGGGTCCAGCAAGGATTCACTTAGAGCATTTTAAAACTCTCTAAATTAAAATATTTTGGTAGAAGTCATAGGTCAGATTGCTCTTATTCTAGTGAGAAGTCTTGCAAGTAGTTTGGAGATCTCTGTGTTGGTTCTTTTCTAATTAAATGGTGAGCTGCTGCCTGCTTTCTGGCCTTCGAGCCTTTTACTACCTGAATCTGGAGAACAGGCTGTAAAACATTAAATATGGGAAAGCTGGGAAATGTAACACACTATAAATGTATGAAGGTAGGAGCTCAAATATGTGTGGACATAAAGATTTTATTTCTTTACATAAGGTTTAAATGAAGAGTCCACAGTATAAATCTCTGCTTTCAAAGTGAACTATCACTTTTCAGCAAGAAAGAAAGCAAGAATGACTATTAAGAAGTAAAACAGTACACATCTAGGAAGTACCGAGTCAATCCTTATAAAACCATTTATGTATTCAAGTGAGTGAAGACCCCCAATCTGCCCCCAAATATATCACAGAACTTTTTATTTTTTTAATCTGCAGCTTGGAATTGTGTAGTTTTGTCGTTTTTTATTTGGTGAATAAGACATGCAAAGGTCACCATTATGCAATGAAACTGTCAGGAGACAGCTGGGAGGTCTTAATTTAATGCCCATTATGCCCCATATTTGATATCTGTATCAGACTCCTAATGGGTGGTAGGCGGGGGTGGAGGATGATGATAGTTTGGAGGAAACAAGATTTAGCACCTCCCTGGAAATCACGGGGGGGACAGGGAGGAGGTGATGTTTTTATAAGCAGAATAACTGAAAAGTATTCTTTAAGACCTAATATATTTATATAAGCAGAGTTTCTGAATGCGCCGAGAAAACTGTTTTAACACTTACAGATGAAAACTGAGAAATCATAAATGTTTCAGGTCTTCAGGCCAAATCTTGTTTGATTTTGCTCAAGATTTTTGTCCAGCTGGATCAATCACATTACTGACTTTAAACAGAACTCTTAATTATGAGCTATGTGATTTCTCAAAGTAATTTTTCTCAGCTGGTTATTGAAGCAATGGGATCAGCAGCACTCACCAATATGACTGCTCTGAATATTTGTTGTGTAGGTGGACCTTAAAGGAAATCTGGTTCTTTCTAAACCTGGAACAATGGAGCACTCATCAGCCGATTATGAGGCCTTTAGACTTTTATGCTCCACTGCTGTGCATGGATATATTTCAACAAGTGAGCTTGACTTGTCTGTGTTTGGTTGTGTGGCAATGTTTTCATCTAGTATACTCAAACAATATTGTCTTAAGTCCATTGAAAAGCCACTTGACTTGAAATTGTAGTAAAATCCACATTATGGGAAGGGATATAGTCAATTAGGCAGTTTGTGTTTTGTTGAACTAATTTTTGATCTGCTTGCATCCTGTGTAGTGAAGTGTCAGAAATCTCTGTTTGGTCCAGGGTATGTAGAACAAAAACCCCCATTGTGTTACTGTAATGATGAACCCCAGGCAAGGGAGAAACAAGCATTAAGCTGAAGTTAAGTTATTACTCAGAGGAAACACGATGCTATCATACTTCATATGAAAACCTCTCATGGCTGGGGGGCAGCAGCCTTTTCCTTCTCCCAGCAAGTCTGAAGTTAGTTTTGGCTGGAGGAGGAGGCAGAGGGTTGAGTATCTCCCAAAGACATTTTCTAGCTTCATATTGCTCAGTCAGCAGTCTGAAATGGGTGATTGCACTGAGGTGGGTTTCTGGACAGCATGGATGTTCTGGGTTGTTGGCATGGGATGGATCTTGAAGAAGGAGCCTGCATCTCATAAAGATCCTATTGATAAAATGTGAATAAATGACCTCCACATCCAGCTGTTATTGGTATTCTGGGGCATATTAACTGCATCTAAATTATTGCATAGGAAAGACCTATGAAATTTATTTGACTTCAATGACCTCCTTAGAGAATGGGCTGTGTAATTTGCTGAATAGCTTTTTTTTTCTCTTTTTTTTCCAATATACCTTTATGAGTTTCCCTGTTAGGAACACTCTGATATAGGTTTACATGATTTTGGCCCTTGCCATGGGCTTGTAAATTACTTTGAACCACATACGGGACTGTGTGATACCTCCCAGAAGCCTAGAGCATAAAAGAAAATGAAGATACAGTCTGGACTGTAGTATTAGGCTATAACTATTACATTTATTGCTCTTATATGTTATCAGCCTGCTTCTTGGGTTCTGCCCCTTCTCCCACATCTACCTTTTCCTTGTAGAGATGACTCTGAAATGTCAGGATCTCTCTAATCCTTGTTAATTTGGACCTACACCCTCAGTTCTGGGATGAGGAGGGCTGACTCTGCTGAGTTAGCCTGGGCACTCACAGGAGCCAGCAGTGCCACTGTGATGTTTCATGGGACCTCTCCTAAGCAGCTCAGACAGACCCACCCTTAATCATATTGTGGCACAGCTTGCCCTTGCATTTCCTAAATCACTATCATTGCCTGAAGCTTTTCAAAATTGAGTCTTCCTGGACAGCTTATACCAAGCTAAAAGAAAGACACGACCACAATGTCTGCTCTTGTGTGTGCCACTGAAGCTCATTTAATGCAGTGTCACAGGCAAATAATGACGTCTGTGTGAGATGTTAATTTTGAGGA
>VZTB01011191.1:241186-255265 GCA_013397245.1 Thryothorus ludovicianus | reverse complement strand
GCGGAGCCGCCCCCGCTACGGCGCTTCCCCCGCTCCAGGCACCGGCGCTTCCCAGGGAAACCAGCGCTTCCCAGTGAAACCAGCGCTTCCCAGGAAAAGCGGCGCTCTCCCTCCCTCCCCGGGCAGCGAAGGACGGGACCCGGTCGCCGCCCGGCCCTGTCCGCACTCACCGCCGTCTCCCCGCGTCTGCCGGTGCCCGGCGCGTCCCCCGCCTTTATAGCGGCGGGCGGGGCGGGGCCGGGCCCGGTCCTGGCGTCGCTCGGGATTTCCCTCCCGCCCCGCCCCGGCCCCGCGGCAGCCGCCCCGCTCCTGCGAGTGCCCCCTCACCCCCTCCGCACCTTCCTCTCCCGGTCCCGGGGATGTGCGCGGTGCCAGGGGAGACCGGGACCATGGGCACCGAGACCCGCTTCCTCGGGAGGGCGGGGACCTGTGTCAGGTGATCCAGGGATCCCCGTCCTTGGGGAGTGCAGGGAACCCCAGCAGGAGATGGAGGGACCCCCGTCAAGGGAGAGGGGGAACCCCTTCCTAGGTGGGTGCAGGGATCCGGCATCAGGGACCAGAGGGAAACCTCAGCCAGGAGACAGAGGGCCCTCCTTCCTGGAGGTGCAGGGGTCCCCCATCAGGGAATACAGGGACCCCCTTCCGAGGGGCGTCGGGGGAACCCCTTCCTAGGTNGGGGACAGGGAGACGCCCCCGTGAGGGATGCAGGGACCTCGTTGTTAGAGGATACAAGGAGCCCCCGGCCATGGATACAGGAGTGCCACATTCCAGCCGGGAGATGCAGGAGTTCAGCCGGCTCCAAGGGGGTCCCTCCCGCCCAGCCCCTGCAGGAAGGAGATGAATGGATTAAGGAAGGGGTGGCTCAGCCCCTCGGGGTCCCAACCTGAGAACCACACGGTGATGATTGTCCCCTGGTCCCCAGGCACTGCCCAACCCATCCTGGCCACCCCCAGCCTCTCCAACAGGATTGAAACCCCCAGGCCTGGCTCTGCTCCACCAGCTGAACCCCAGTACCCTCTGTGGGTGGAAAAAAGTGTCTGGAGTAGGATCTGCTGCTCTGAGTCCTGCAGATGTCCAGGCAGCGACGAGGAGGAACAAGCCTGTGCATGTCCTGCAGGAACCTGTGGCAAGAATTTGAGGGGATCTGCGGCTTAGCTGGAAAATACATCCAAGTCTACAGGCAGGAAAGGTGTGGAGTCAGGGCAGCTTCTGCTGGGGTTACTCTGCAGACCTGGAGGGCACCTGCCCTGAGCCTGGCTGGTGAGTCCATCTGTGTCCATCTGTGTCCATCCCTGCCCATCCATGTCCATCCGTGTCCATCCCTGCCCATCCCTGCCCTCGGAGCCAGCCCAGTGGGGCACAGGGGCCGTGTCCTGCAGCCCCTCCCTGACCTGATCTGACAGCTCGGGCACACAGAGACAAACACAGCCTGCTCCCGTGGGCACAAGGAGGTGACAGCACAATTCCAAGGGACAAAGGCCACCTTAAAGTGATCCCTTGGGAATGCCAGGTCTCCTCAAAAGCCCCTGGAGGCAGCAGGTGCTGGGGTGCTGAGGAGGACCCTTGGTGTGCAGACCACTCCTGCTTTTTCCAGCTGGACCAGCAGCTTTCCACTGGCCAGAGCAGCTGGAAAATATGTTTGGGCATGTTTGGCTGGAGGCTGTCACATGCAGGAGGATTTTGCAATCACTTGTCCCCACTCTGTGGAGCTGGGCTGTGCCAAGGTGCTGGGATTTGGATCAGTGGTGGCTGCTCAGTCCCTCCAGACAGGCACAGTGGGATGGACAGGAAAGGTGAAAGGAGGATGGGGAATCAGAAATCATCTTAAATAGGTGCTACACACCACTGAAAATCCATCCTGGAAAGCTCCAAAATTCATCCTGTCTTTCTGGTTCTAATAGGCAGGGAGAGGAGGGGGCAAGTTGGGACAGGGAGGTGTCACTGGTTTTTCCACCTTGGAATGATTTCTGCTCCTGGGTGCAAGGAGCAGCCTTCAGATCCTCACTGCAGAGGTAGCTGTGGCGCTGGGTGGCTGTGGATCATTTCCTTGGCAAGCTGCAGCTCTGCTCCAGCTGCAGGTTTTGCTCCCTCTGGATGTGAGGGATGCAATCGGCACCGCCCCAGCCGCAGCAGCGCGGGCATGCCCCGGGTCAGTGCAGCTCCGGGGCCACCTGCGACTCTGGGGTGAAGCAGCATTTACCAGAGGATGCTCCCTGCTTAAAACACATCCCTTTTATACCATAAAAGGCCCGCTCCCTCCCGGCCCCCCCAGTGCACAGAAGGAAATGGGAACATCAAACCAGAAGCTTTTTGAAGTGGCAGAGGAAGGAGCTTCCGCAACCCAGAGCGGCCCCACAGCCACTGATGCAAGAGTGAGGGATTCAAAAAATGAGAAAAACCCCCAGTCAGGCTGCTGGGAATATCCCAGTTACACCAGGGATTCATCCCAGGACTAAACCAGCCAGAAAATCAATCAGACGGAAATTTTCCCCTAGGAAAGGGAAAACCCTGTAATTCCTGCGGTGACTTTTTGGTCACTTTTCACTCCCCACACCCTGGGATGGGGCTATGGGCAGGTTTCTGGCTCTTGCAAACTCCATTTTCACTTCCCTTCCTCCGGGAGAGGGGAGCTCCAGCCACACCGGCATTGGGAGACCTCAGCCGAGTGGGTTATTGGAAATGGGAAGTGGGGAGAGGGATGGCGTCAGGGTCTGGGTCAGGAAGTCCATGGGCACGTCCGCAGTGGCATTACCAGAGAAAAAAGGGACGGGGGAGAGAGGGGGGAGAGGGAAAGAGTGATTAAGAAGGCGATACAGGAACTTAAAAAAAAAAAAAAGAAAATCCCAAAGGTGATTCATGGTGTTTGATCCCGCAACACGGAGGAGAAGGAGGAGGAGGAGGAGGGCAGACACAGGACTGGGGACCAGGGTCAGCGCCGAGAGCTGATGGGCTATTTCCTTCTCACCATTTATAGCCACAGTGTGGGATCTGTCACCTCCCCTGTCCCAGGCTCGCCCTCCCCAGGGCTCCCAAACCCCCGCGCGGGAGGGGTGTGGTCGTGGGAGAATCCATGTTTGTAATTTCCTTGAATAACCCGTCCCGATGCCTGGAAGCAAAAGGAAGATGTTAAACGACTGCCTATTTCACAGCCTTCAAAGGAACCTCTCTCCCGGCACCGCGGGCACCCAAATACCGAGCAGCGGCCGCTGCCCCAGCCAGGGCGCCCTCGGGAGCGTTTAATTCCCAGGGGATCTCCCCAGGTGGGTCCCGCAGAAGCCGAAGGGAGTGGAAGGCTCTGCAGACACGGAAGCGAAGTCATTACTCAGGCAGGCAGAGCCGGGGTGTGACTCAGCCCATCCTCGGCACAGCCGGGATCCGTCAGGGAACGTGCCTGGGCACATCGCTCCCGACTCCCGGTCCCGTCCCTCCTCCGACTCGGCAAGCAGCACCCCCAAAATCCACGGGGACACGGCGGGGAGTTCCAGCGTGGAGCAGGGAACGGCTTGGGCCGGATGGAGGAATGAGGATCGGAGTGCTCCAGCCTCGGGTGGGATGGAGAACGGGGAAATGTGGCTCCGTGGAATTGTGTTTGCAGGAACAACACACCGAGGTTCACCCCGTGCTCATCAGGGTTGGAGCTTTAGCTGTTCTTCACGAATACGAAAGTTCTTGAGGAAAAAAACAGGAAAGTATCTGGGTGATGAAACATTACAAAAAGAGCTGGTAAGAAAAGAACAGGGTAAAAAAGAAGTTAGTGTGAAAAGATGTAAAAGTATCTGAGTACAGCAATCGAGATCTGGAGAAGTAATAAGTAACAACTGAATGAAAGACAAGATGTAGAGAATTCAATCAATTAGAAGAAAGAAGCATTCGCATAATAGCAGAATCAACAACTAACAATTAACTTTGTTAATACAAAGACAAACCTTACTGAATAAGGGTATAAATGTAGCTCGCTTTGCTGAATAAATCGGATTGGACTTGCACCACATCAGTGTCTGCGTCTTTTCCCATCTCACCATGAACACCCCTACCTGAAGAAGACTCTAGCACATCAGAGCAGTTTTAAATGCACACAAATTCCTGCGTGCAGGGATTTTACACGGGTTTGGGATTTAGTGGTCAAAGGTCTATGTGAAGAGGGTTTTTTGGGGTGGGGAAGTAATATTCCTGTTAGATCAACCAGCAAAGATTTGGGCAGATGAGCATCCCTCAGGTCTTTTGGAATGAAGATGGCAGTGATCAGGGCACCTATTTTTCAAGTTGAGATAAACATAAACTCTGCAAAAAGGTGAATTTCTACCCAGAGAAACACCCTGAAAATGGAGGGAACTAACACAGGACCTCTGCCCCAGCATGGAGAGTGGGGATGAGCACCTGGGGTTGGGGTTCAGTTCAGAACACACTGTCCAACACCCCAAATGACCAGCCAGGGCTGTGTCCCACTCCATGGAGGACAGGGGTGATTTTTTTCCCCTCCTCAAACACCTTCTACTTGCCACAACATCCCAGGCAGGTGGAAATTGCTCTGCTCAGGACAGCAGATTGTCAATGACAAAGTCTTAAGTATTCTAGCACTAAAACCCCTCTTCAGCAAGATTCAAATCACCAAGAGTTTTTTCTGTGGGTTTTTTTTTTTTTTATTATCTCTGCTAACAAGCTTTTTTCTTTTAAGTGGGAAACGTGAAGGGTCTTAATGAAACCCTCACGCTCCAGCAGAAGTCTAAATGAACCCAGTGTTCGGCTGGAGGGCGTTTATATCCCAGAGAAGCCTGTTTTCCCATCAGCTCTTTGAAGTGCCCAATTAAGTGATTTTATACTAATAGGATTTTCCCAGGAAAGAAAGACAAGAATGACAAAACGCTGAATGCTTGATTAACTCTGCCCCTAAAAGAACTCGGATCGTGTTAATTGACTGTTCCCCTGCCATATCCAGCCCTTGTTTGCCCCATTTATGAAGGCATTTTGATGAGACACCATACCCAGCAGAGTGGAAATAGAGTCCCACCAAGCACAAATGGGGGATGAGACAGTCCTAAAACAAGGCCTTTGCTTACTGGAAATATTCCTGGATGCTGGAGCTGGGCTATGAATCGGCCGCTTCATTCGGCCCCTCACTCATTTTCATCCAAGATTGCTTTTAGCCCCATTCACAGTCATTAACGTAATTGCTTCACTGACTTTCCATGAGCAGCTTGGAAGCTTTGTGGGGTTTTTTTGCAAAGGCCTCATTGTTCGGAGCACGGCCGGGCGGCCGCAGTACCTGGCTCCAAACCCTGCACCCGGCTGTCCCTTTATTCCCCTGCTGCTCCACCTCATTGCCCACGGCCCCGGAGCAGACGCCCGGAGGGGACACAGACACCCCGCCGGGAACCGGGGCCAGCGGCTCCAGCCTCTTGCAGAGCTCCCTGCAGGGAGCAAGGTCCACCCAAAACGCCCACTGGGGGTTTTTGCAGCCAGCAGTTCCCCACGGGCATCTCAGTGAGGGCAGGGGGAGGAACAGCAGGATCTTACAGCAGGATAAGCAAGTGGAGGGAGTGTGGGGCAGGAGCTCCTGTCCTTGCAGCTCACGGGAGCCCAGCCCTCGGCACAGCCCAGCCCGTGGAAAATGTCAATGGATGTGACTTCTCCCCAGCGCACAGCACGTGTGGCACGGTGCTGCTGCTGAGGGATTTGCTGCTTTCCAAGCCATGGATGGTTTGAAATCCACTGGGAGCTCGATCTGGCCCTTTATAGCTGTGAGGAAGAGGTGAGGATGGGGAGCTCCGACCAAGCACTTGCCCTGAAACAACCCTGATTCCGTGGGGCACCCTGTGCCTGGAGCACCCAGACACCAGGATAGGGCGTCCCCACTCAGATGCTGGGAGTTTGGGGCTGTCCCACACAAACCTGGGCTCTGGGACGTGCATGCTGGCCCATTTGCCCATCCCGACAGCTGGTGGCTCAGCATGTGTCACCATCTCCCGGGAGCTCCAGTCACACGTTTCGGGAATGCCCCAGTCATTCACTTTGCCCTTGTGCTGGGGGGCGAGGAGTGGGGCTGGGCGTGGGCAGAGGGAGGGAAGGGCAGAGCCAGGGGCAGGCAGACCCTGAAATGCCATGAAATGGGATCTGTAGGAGGGCAGGACCAGGACCCAGACCACAGACAGACGGACAGACAGAGCCCTGCCTTGCACAGTGGCTCCTGCACAGCCAGGAGGAGGGCAGAGGCAATGGGAGGGGACAGCTGAGAGGGCAATAAAGGCAGGGCTGATGATATGGCAGCCACCACCTTGACACCGGGGTAAGGGTCGATTGCACTTTCCCTCCTCCATGTCAGTCAGGCAGAGCAGGATTTCTGGGAATGGGGATGGAGGAGCAGCTTTCACCCCACTTGGCCTCTCGCTGGGCCATGGGGTGGACAAGCTCCACACACTCGAGGGGCTCTGTCCAGCTCCACAGAGATTAAAGTTGGCGAGTTGCAGGTGCCAGAATAAAACCATTCTCTTTCAGTTTCAGAAAAAAAAAGGAAATTTGCTGGAACTTGGAGCTGTGGGCAGCAGTGCCACAGAGGCTGGAAGCAGAGAGGGTTTAAAATGTTCTGTACTTCATCCACAGCAGCACTGCTGCACCAGAGCCCTTCCCACCTCTGCACAAACCTTGGCTTTGCAGAACACTGAGAGATCTGTAGATTATCTATCAATTGTAATTCCACAAAGGGAGCAGGAGGGGGACAAAGGGAGAGGGATGTTGTAAAGCTGGGAAGTGCCCCTGTCCCTGGGCACAGCTGAGGCCACACCTCGAGTGCTCTGTTCAGTTTTAGGCCCCTCACAACAAGAAGGACATTGAGGGGCTGGGGCATGTCCAGAGAATGGAACAGAGCTGGGGAAGGGGCTGGAGCACCAGGAGCAGCTGAGAGACCTGGAGGGGCTCAGCCTGGAGCAAAGGAGGCTCAGGAGGGACCTTCTGGCTCTGCACAACTCCTGACAGGATGGGCAGCCAGGGGGGGTGAGGGGGTCAGGCTCTGCTGCCAGAGAACAGGGACAGGAGGAGAGGAAATGGCCTCAAGTTGCATCAGAAGTAGTTTAGGTTAGATATTAGCAAAAACTCCTTCACCAGAAGGGTTGTAAAGCACATGCACAGGCTGTCCAGAGCAGGGGCAGTCAAATTCCCTGGAAGTATTTTTAAAAAAGTGTAGGATGTGGCACCTAAGGTCATGGGTTAGTGCTGGACCTGGCAGTGCTTGGGGGAACAGTTGGACTGGATCTTAGAGGGCTGTCCAACCTAAATGATATCATGATTCTATGAAATATGAAACCCTGAAAATATCTATAGATCAGAAAATACTCCATGGGTCCCTGTCAAACATTTCCTGCCCAGGGAAACTCCTGACTCCAAATCTGGCAGAATTTCATCCACGAGTTTCTGAGTGGCACGTGTCAGCCAGGCAGCTGCAAGGACAATTTGGCAGGAGTGGCAGCAAACCACACCTGGAGCTTATCTCCCCAGCTGGGGCAGCCTCCTCCCACAAAGTTTATAGTACAAGTGCATGAAAAGCTGATCAATCCAGCACCAGGAAGAGCAGCACTCAGTGCAGGAGGTGTAATAACACTGGTGTTGGGCAGCAGTCCTTCCCTGAGATGAGGCTGAGGCCCTGGCACAGGGTGCCCAGAGAAGCTGTGACTGTCCCAGCCTTGGAAGTGTCCAAAGTGAGGGGAGACTGGGTTTGGAGCAACCTTGGATGGTGGAAAGTGTTCCTGCCCATGGCAGGGGGTGGAACAAAATGAGTTTTAAGGTCCCTCCCAACCCAAACCATTCTGGGATTCTGTGAAACACTGACAGCAAACACTTTATATCAAACACTGACAGCAAACCCTCCATCAGCAGGGAGGGCTGGGACAGTGCTGGGGCTTCCTGCTGAATATTTTTGAATATTCATGTTCTAATATTCATGTTGTAAGCAGCCTCTGCCCACAAGGAGATAATGCCTCTCACAGCTGGCAAGGGGTGATGTTCCCAAGTGACAGCCCTGGTGACACAGTGCCCCACCCTGACACCACTGCTGCACCCCGATAGCACGGTCCCCACGGAGCACTGGGGCTGCCCAGGGCCTGTCACACACCTCGGGCTGTTCTGGGGGTGGCATCAGGCAGTGGCACGTCACAACCTCTGTGTTATCCAGCAAAATGCCCACAAACAACAGCGTGACTGCAGCAGGAGGAATCTCCTCACAGTCAGGGAGGTTGTGGAGTGGCACCGCTGGACACGGTGACATGATCCAGATGGGAAGGACCGTGCTTCCCTTTCCTGACTGGGATCACTCCCACAGAAAATCTGACGGCTAAAATGACTTAGAGGACCGAGCAGGAGCAGCATCCCAATCAATGTGAAGATTTGTTCAACTCCAAGTTATGTCAGCCACTAAATTATTAAATAATAGCCAAATGAATCACTTGGGAACGAACATAGCGTTCCTCTTGCATGTCTATTTTATATTTGTCTGGATCTCGTGTTTATTTTAGTCCCCAGCCGTGTTTGTTTGAAAGGCATTAACAGAGGAACTCGTGGCCGTGCCCCAGTGAAGCTGCAGAAACGAAAGAGCAACCCCAGAGAGTGACGGTGTTTCGAGGAAGCCAGAACACTTCTCATGTGAGAGCCTTGGGGTCAGGCTTCAGCAAACCCCTGACTGACCAACTGCAAAGCACTGCCAAGCAAAAATTGGCTTTACTCTGCATTTTTGGGGCAGGTTGAGGTGAGGCTGGAGGCAGCTGCATTCCAGCAGCAGGGCAGTGGGGACCCGCCTCTTTATGGCACTGGCACTGTGCCATTGCCCCATGCAGGAGCTAAGGTCCAACCGGAGCAACTGGAATTGCACTCCTGCCCTTCAGCCTTTTGTTTGCAAAAGGGGCTGATGCTCCAGTTTTTTTCACTCTTTTTTTCTTTTCCAGCCAAGAGACTCTGCACCACAAGAGCACCAGAGCAGGCTGATCTGTGGTGGGGACTGCAGCTCAGGTTTTGGGACAGTATTTCTGGGGCAGGATTTGAACATGGGGACAGGGATTAAATCCAGCAGAAATAAGTTTATCCAACATTCAGCCTCTTTGAGGAGCTGCATATCAGGAGACATTGAGGCAGTTTATGGTGGTGAGATCAAGGCAAATGAAAGTAAAACTGGAAACTGCAAAGAGGTGGTAACAGCAGCAAAAAGCTGCAGAAGTGCTCAGGCACTGCTGGGGGAATGGTTGGACTCAGTGTTAAGAGGGCTTTTCCAATCTTAGTGACTCTCTTATTCTATTAATAAACACAAAACCCTGATAACATCTATTAGCCAAAAAGTCCTCTCAGCTCTGGGTTCTGCTGACAGACCCCCACCAAAGCAGGGGAGGTTCAGAAGTACGAGGTACAACCTGCCCCAGGCTGCTGCAGAAGATCCATGGGCACTGTGTGGTGTCTCTCTGGTTTCTCTGACTCCAAAAAGAAGGAAATGCAAAGGCAGAGGATGAAATGCAAGGCCCTTCCATCAGTGACACACTGCAGTTCCTGATGTGACTGGAGGACAGAACCAGACTGGGTTTGGAGGATGAGGGGGGTAACACAGCTCATCTGTTTGTCCAGGAGGAAAAAGCTCTCCTTTCACAGAGCAATGTTTGGCTCTGGACTTCTGCAGCTCTTTTCTCTCTTAGAGGGGAAGCAACTCAATTTAATAGAAACCAGAAATTGCCAGGCTACACCTCTGGACAGGAATTTGGCACATGGAAGCAGCAATCCTTCCTAAGGCTCAGCTTTGAAACCAACACTGGGTATGATCCATACTGGCTCCCTTCAGCTTTCTGAACAGGGTCAGCTATGAAGGGATAAGGTACCCAAAAACCTGGCGAATTTGAGTGGAACAGACAAAACTAATCTATTTTCCAAGGGATTTTGCTCCTTGATTTTCTAACATTGTCAGCCTTCCTTCTCTCCAGTTTTTGTCCTAACTAGCACATGTATATGGATATGTCACCCTGCACATGAAGCAGCTTCACCAGCACCACTGTCAGTGTTTGGGAAGATCACAACTCCTCACCCAAGCATGACCCTGTCTGAAGGCCAGTGGAACAAATCCCAACAAAAGCAAGGACATCCTCAACCTCTCCACTTCCTAAGTGCAAGGCACATTCTTAACATGATCTTTGGTCATAAACAAGGAGCAGCATGTACATAAAAAGAAAAAAAACAAGATCCTTTTCTTTGCAAACCTATTTGCACACAATGCTCTCCCCAGGGAGAGAGTATAAAATAACTGGGATGTGCTCAGGCACTGCTGAGGTCCTCTGAGGATTAACCCCAGGATGCTTCTGCCTGAAGCAGGGGCAGTTAAACCTTTCCCCAAATTAGAAACACAGCATAAATCATTACTGTCAGCACCATGAAACCAGGCACTGAAACAATTTGGAAGGTGTCAAGCAACAGCAATTGCTCCATCACCCCAGGGGTCCCCAGAGCAGGGCTGTGGCTCTGCCAAGGAGCCTTGGATAGTGTCCCTCTGTCCCACCCTGGCAGGGACAAACTGCTTGGTGACTCTTCCTGGTGTCAGAATCTTTGGGGAGAGCTGAGAGATATCCCTGGCCTTCGAACACAACACTTCCTCGTACATTTAATTTGAGAGCAAACTTTTCAAACACAACACTCCCAAGGCTGGTCACTCCCTCAGACAGGAAAGGGACGCCTGAAATCCACGAATGTGCTGGTACATCAAAAATAGCTCTTGTTACACCCTGTGGAAAGGGCTGCCCAGTCAGTGTTCATACATTCCATTTTCCATCTTTCTCTAGAAGCTGTTCGTTGTGTTCCCCTTCAAACCTCCACCTGATTATATAAAACCCAGCATACTTCTGATCTAAGAGGCAACTTCTTTGTTCAGCTGAGGAGTAAAATAGTCAGAAACCTGAAACTGAAATGCTTCCAGTTCTGCAAGATTCTGTTGCATACGAACCCACAACCTGCTTCCCTCTGTCTCTGGCACTTCAGATTCCTGTCCCTGCAGCAGCTGAACTACTGAAGGCTCCTTGTTCGCCCAGGTAAGCACAGGAGGAATGTCTGTGCCAGCAGAGGCACTGAGAGCTGGGACCCTTCTGGGCACTGCCAGGGCAGGGCGCGGTGCGGGGAGCCGCGCTGACCCCTGCCGGGCACGGGCGGCACTGCACGGCCCGGCCCGGCTCCCTCTGCGGCCAAACGGAGCATCCCCGGCTCACCGGGCCCAACGGGGCAGCCCCGGCTCACGGGGCCAACGGGGCACCGCCGGCTCGCCGCTGAATCCAGGGACAGCTCGGGCTGCGGGTGCCGCTCACAGCACCTGCGGCCACCCTGCGTTTGTGTGACACGAGGTGGGAAACACAGCAACACACGGCCCTTGACTCATCAAGAGAACCTCAGTCACTGAAGCTGAAGAGAACTTGGAGTCCCAGGCCAGCCATAAATAACATTAAGTCATTAAAAAAATAAATCAACGCAGGCACTGACCTCAGCAAGCCAAGAGGGCAGATCTGGCAATTTGGCATATCCTCTCCTTACATCACCTTGTCCCTGCCTGGAAACCACCAAGCAAAGGAAACTCCACCACCAGTGTTTACCATGAGGGATTTAAGCTAAACCACACAACTGAACCAATGGAGCCCATCTTCTCTGGACTCAGGTCCAAGGGAGCCTTGAGCAGCGTGGGAGCTCTCCAGCCACTCCAGCCTTGCTGCACTTCTACAGGATGTGGATCTTCAGCATAACTTTTGGTTTCCAGACCAGCAACTTCCAAACTGAGACAGGATGAATACATTAACTGCTGCTCCCAACCCACAGCTGGCACCCAAAGCCCATAGTGAACCTTTCCATCTACAGCTGGTTTTCCAAGGAACCACTACAGGGCTCACTGTTAGGCAGAAGTCAGGTGGCATCAGCTACTGACCACCCCTGTACAACAGGGATGAGACTGCTCTGGTGGAGTGACACCAGACAGGTGAGCACTGGACACTTCACAGGTGTGTTACAGCCAGGTGGGGTGACTGTCACAGTCAGGGACAAGTTAAATACTGAACAACGAGTTGTAACCAAAACTTTAATCCCAAGGATCTCACAAAAGACATTTTACAAGTGACATGAAAATTCTTGTACAGTAAAGAAATGTTTAATAACTAATGTTTACAATGTACCATTAGACACAACACATCCACTCCAGGTGTCAGTTCTGCTGTTGATTTGGTCTGTTCAGAGCTTCTGGAATATATGGTCAATCAACAATTATCTAATTAAGGACTCTACTCACCCCAAGTACAAAATTAACTGCCTCTATAGCTAAAAAGTTCTCATGGAATATAAAGCAGCTCAGTCAGAACTGGAGCTGGATGAAGCTGCAGCCCCCATCCCTTTCCCCCCCAAGCCACTGGCTCACTACTCCTGGGCTGTGGAACCCCCATGTCCTGCTCTGCTCCTGGCCTGATCCCACAAGGAACACACTATCCCCTGCACACCTCCTCGAGCTGAGTCCCAGCAAACCCCAGCCCAGCCACACAACACAGACATCTGCCATCCCACACACACACCGTGTCTAATGGTACATTGGAAAACCATTAATATTACAAATCATAGGATCTGCTCAGAACCATATACAGATTCACATCTTTACATTTGCCACCTGTTACAAGATACAAGGAACAAAGCAAGTTCAACAGCTAAAACATTTTAAAAATGCACCAAGCTTTATGAAGTTTCAAAACAAAACAATGTTCTGTACATACTCCAGGCCTCGGATCTCATCACTTCCTGTACACAGCTCGTTCCCACAGTCCTATTTCCTCTCATTTGACCTGGAGCGACTGAAGAACAAGACAGGTAAGGTTAGGATCAGGTGTCAGGAGCAGATTTTCCTTTAAGCCCCCCAGCCACAATCAGCAGGTGACATTTTAAGCATTTTAAAAATACTGCTCTTTTAATGAAAGTGAGTATTTTATTGTTTAAGGTGAAGAATTTCCTGTGACACTAGAGGTGACTCTCCAGCAAGGCACAGGAAGCCATTTTTACATTTACTCAGAACACACCAACACTGAAGACTCTTCCTACCTGCGAGACCTGGAAAAGGAGCGAGAAGGCTTGTGGTTCCTCTCCCGTGAGAGTGATCTCTCTCTTCTTCTGTCTCTGGAGAGGGACCTGGCACAGATCACAACACCACATCAGAGCAAAGCTTCATCAGCCAAGGGGGCTCCCTGAGGAGTGAAGGGTTCTAACTATTCCACTAGGGGAAACCTGTTCCTGATGCTGCTATTAAACCCTTTCTGAGGGAAGAATAATCAGTCTGAGCCAACAGCTTATTATGTGCTGTAAACAGGCACACAGTACTTTGCAGAACTTTTGTTCTGCAGAATCCCATCTCATCACATTCTGATTTATGGCAGGACTCAATCCTAAAGGTCCCTTCCCACTTCAGGGCTCAGTATCTGTGAGAGAGTAGCATATTACCACTTAAACTGTGGGGAAAACTGACAGAAGACTGCAGGCAGCTCCAGAAAGGAAATTACTTCCATTCTCAATATCCTTCCGCTGCTATCCCTGGAATCTCCAACAGCTCAGTAATTCCAGGCAAGCAGTATGACAGGAGCAGATCTGTTTCCCTTCTACCAAACTACTGACTGTGCACAGCCCACGCATGGAGCTGTTCTGGGCTGGTTTTTTCCACCCTCCAGGCTGGAGCAGTCCATGGGGTAGGGAAGGGATCCGTACCTGCTGCGGCTCCGGGAAAAGCTTCTCCTTCGCGGTGATCTAGAACCAGAAAACCAAATGTGAGGCACTTGATCCACTCTCTGAGCTTTAATGGGCTGAGGCAATTCCCAACTTGTCAAACTCACTGTTGGGCCCAGGGAACGTGCCAAGAATAACTGGCATCCATCATCCAGTAAAAGGCATGGAAAGATTAGGCAGTAAAACCAAGCTCAGTGTGAACAGCACGTTTCCAACCACGAATTTCGCTTAACTAAGAACACGTCAGAGCAGAATTGTCCAATGCAACACTTTCCATTTCAACTAAATACACTGCCCAGAACACCACACCAAAGTCCCACAGGTGGTTCAAAAAAA
>VZTB01011191.1:230268-241082 GCA_013397245.1 Thryothorus ludovicianus | reverse complement strand
AAAAAAAAAAGTGAAAATGCGCTCAGTGTCAATATTGATATTGCCATTAAGTGCTACATTAGAACTGCATATTTGTGATTGTCATTTTTAATGCCATAGAGTGTGTTTAGACTACTTTCTTATAAAAAATAAAAAATTAAAAATATAACCTTAGCTCGGCCCAGTTCATCCCAAAAAGTAATTGTTTTAAGTTCTGAAAACTGTTAGTAAAACCATTTAAAGGTGATAGGATTTTTCTGGCAAGGAAAAGCTACATTTGTTAGAGCTTTATCAAAAATTTAGTTTGGCATCTCACATGCAAATATCCTGGTTTTTACATTATTCACAGTGTAAGAGCTTCCATATCACCCTTAAAAGTTTTCTCAAGCAACATATGTACGTTACCACTCAATTATGCACAGCCAGCCTTTGATTGAGAAAAGTAATTACTTATAAGCCGCTTACTCCTTATTTTAACCAGCAGTAAACTGTATAAGCAGGAAAAACTTACAAGTCTTTGGTTTCAACAAGCTAGAAATGGTGAGGTGAGGCTGCCGGACTGACTGCCAAGAAGAATTTGCTGAAAAGGTTTTGCCAGATGTTGCGTTGTATTTAGTTGGTTGGCGAAGGGGGTGTTGTGGATTTTTCCTGCTTTTTTGTTAGCCGAAGGCTGCTGCTGTAGTTGTTGTGAAGACATTTGGTAAATAAACAGCTGAGCTGATTGGCCGGGAATGTGTGGGCGGTCGAGGTGGCTGCTGCCGATTTGGTTAAGGTTGGAGAGAAGGCTGAGAGAAAACAGCATGCTCGGGAACCAAAGGGCGGTGCAACCTGACGACTGGCCATGCCTGGGTCATGTGAAACGACACCAGCCAAGCTGCATGGGGCGCGCTGGTCACATGACGCTGAAAGGGCTAGTTGGCTGGCTAATGCAGACTCAGAGGGTGGTGAGAAGAGACATGATGGTGACTCTGTAACGGGTTCATTTTTATTAATAGATGGACCAAAAAGCATAAAAAAAATGAAAAACAAGCCATCAGTACAACCATCTATTAGCTAACAAATACTCCTAATGTGTTATTTTTTTTTTTTTTCAACAGCAAAAGGGTAAGCTTGAAACCCTGGCTTGGGAGGACTTCACTCACCTGTCACAGGTAAATTCAGTCCTGTAAAAACCACGGTGCACACTTAAACTGCCAGACAAACTCGTCTGGGTCCAAGAACGTGCCAGTTCCCAAAAATCCTGCTATATGCTAGAGCTGGGTTTGCAAACCTGCAGTGACAGGATCGTCACACGATGCTTTATTTCCATGCTAACACTAAAAGTGTCAAGATTCCAGATGTTTAGAGCAACTGTTACTCAATCTATTATTAAACAGCTGCCTGCTTGGGAAGTATTTAAGTTCTGCAAACAAAGTGGAAAAACCCATTGGTATGGAAACGCTAAACTGCTGTATGTCATGTTCTGCCATTATGGAGTAAAGGAAAGGAACGGCCTAAGTTGAAGTATGGGGAAGAAAGGCAAAGTGTGACTAGAAGATGAGCAGGTTTTAAGAGGAAGGAGGATAAGCCCAGGACAGAGGGCACTGACTACCAACTGCACAGTCACCTAAGGACAAAAGCCAACAACATTCAACACACCTCAAGTTCACCTCCATTTTGCGGGGGGGTCGATTTTGGGGGATTTTTAGCATTTGTCACATCCAAATCATGATCAGATAGATGAATGCCATCCATCAACATGCCTTTAACAAGCCTGCTTCTAGGATGCTACGTGGTAACTGTGCCAAGAGCCCTAGGACTGTGCTGTGCCCAGGTACCTGCGCCGAGGAGGGGGACTCCTCCTGCGATAGTCATCCCGAGGGCGCCGGCCCCATGACGGAGGGGGGCCGCGGTTCCGGCTGCGCTTCTCCCCGTTGGACAGCTCCACGCGGACACGACAGCCACACAGCGTCCTGGGAACAGAGGGGCACGCTGGTTAGCGCCTCCAGGTGTTGCGGTGCATCTAAGGATGCCCTTAGATGATTCCCTGTCAGGCCTGTCAATCATTCCTCCTTTCCACATCCTGTCCCCTGATGAGTGCTGCCTGCCAGCCCTGCCATTCCAGAAGGGCGTCGAGTGGTTGGCAGGATTCAAAAGATGCTTCCCACCCCCGGAGAGCCATTGGGCCATCTAGGTGTCCTCTGTCCCTTGGGACCTTCCCCCCATGCCGGGTTGGTGGTTACCTGTGTTCCTTCCCGCCCCCTCTCCCCTGGTTAAAAGGGCCAACAGCCATGCGGTCGGGATTCTTTTGGAGCAGTTACTGGACTCAGAGGCCCTTGGCCAAGAATAAAGCTCTGAACCAAAACCCTCCATCAGAATCGGCTCCTTTCCTTCACCTCGCTTTGAAGCCTCTCAGTGGAAGGTAAACCTGAGCTCCTGCATGCCTGGACTTGTCTCTAAGCCCTCAGCTGTAACATCCTGGTAGCCTGTGGTGCCACTGGGGTGAAAACACCAGTGCTACCACACAGGCAAACAGCGAGGGCACAGCACAGGCACAACCTCCTGGGAATATTGGATCAAACACCAATATCCAGGGACAAGGCAGCACGGAGTTAAACGTACAAGATCCAGAGAAGGGAGGAAGAATGGGTAAGGGCAAAAATGTTCTGGCATCAGAGTGCCCAGAGTCAGCTCCAGCATGACTGTGGGATCCTTCCCTGGAAGTGTCCAAGGCCAGGCTGGATGGGGCTTGGAGCAGCCTGGTCTATCTAGTGCAAAGTGCCCCTGGCCACACGGCAGAGGGTGGAATTGGATGGGTTTCCAGCCCAAACCATTCTGGGATTCTTTGTCAGACAAAAGGGTTTGGCTGCTTCTCAAAACTGCTGTGCCAGTAAAGCAGACAAGGAAAGAGCATGGAGGAGTCTCCATGATCAGTTTTACCTCTTTATAATAGCACCATCTACAATTTAATTAACACACACAAAGAGATGCAAGTTATTTCTGACTTGCGAGTTCAACTGTGAAGTGCAAAATTAACCATTACAAGTCTATTCGTGAAGAAGGGCAGGGTTAGATGGGATACTGGGCAGGAATTGTTCCCTGGGAGGGTGGGCAGGCCCTGGCACAGGGTGACCAGAGCAGCTGTGGCTGCCCCTGGATCCCTGACAGTGTCCTAGGCCAGGATGGATGGGGCTTGGAGCAGTCTGGGATGGTGGAAGGTGTCCCTGCCCATGGGGAGGGTAGGAGTGGATGAGCTTTAAAATCTCCTCCAGCCAAAGCCATTCTAGAATTCTACTGCTGTACTATAAGAACACCCTTACAGTACCATATAAATAAATAATGCATAAAGAATGTGTCAAGCACTTAGTCCTGCAGTTTAAGCTTCACAATTCAAAATGTATCACTCCTACAATGTCTCCTATTTTGACCAGCCAAGCCAAGCACATGAGCGTATTTTACCTTCCATCTAGTTCTCTTACTGCATCAGCTGCATCTCGGGGATCTTCAAATTCCACAAAGGCAAAACCAGGAGGATTTCTTGCCACCCATACACTTCGAAGTGGTCCATAGTAGCCAAAAGCTCGTTCTAATTCTGTTTTGTTGCCATTGTTCCCAAGGTTACCCACATAGACCTTGCAGTCCAGCGGACAAGAGTCACGATGCATTGCTAGGACAAGAAAAAAGAAGTTCACATATATTTAACACAGCGCATGTGCTTGTTCACTTCCAAGGGAAGTCACTCTACTGGCTGCTTCCCCCCGAAACTTCAGCAGTGATACGTTTTGAGACATTGTTTGTATGGGGCGCGCGGGGTGGAAGAAGACTGTTAAAACCCAACGAGAAAAGAGCGGTACTATGCCGCATTATGATTAAAATTCACTACTTCGGGGTATTGCGTTTACTTTTACTGTTTAGATTTGAGGGGAGCTCCCTGCGCCCCTCTGCCCGCTTAGCGCGGGGAGCTCCGCAGAGGGCGCTGCGCGGGGGAGGCTCCATTGTTCCCGGAGCGGGACTGGGATCAGGGCGGCCCGCGCTCGACCGGGGCGGGCAGCGCCATCTCCCGCCGTGCCCCGTGGGCAATGCCCGGGGACTCGCTGCGGAGCCGCTCCCGAGCGCGGCGTGAGGGACCAGCGCTGCCCCCGGCGGGCGGAACGCCGCCACGCCGCCCCCGCGGCACCTCCCGCCTCGCATCGCCTGGCCCGCTGCGGGGAGCAGGCCGACAACGGGCTCCTCCTTGCAACCCGCGGTCTCCCCGCCGTCTCCCCGCCCGGTTCCGCTCTGGGCCGCGGCAGCCGCCGCCCCAGGCCCGGCGTTACAAAATGGCGGCTGCTCTTTGTTTGCCGCCGCCGCCGCTTCCATCCGCCCTGCCGGGCACCGAGACCGCGGCTGCCGCCTCCCCCCCGCCCGCCGGGGTGAAGATCCTCACCGGTGCTCAGAGGGAGGGCGCGCGAGGGGAGCCCGCGCTAAACTCAGCCGACTCGACCCTCAGCGAGACCCCAGCTCCGCTTTTCCTCACTGGACAAAATGGCGGACGGCAACGACCCCGCCCGCCTTTATATAGGACCAGGCTCTATCACGTGATGCCAGGCGACAGCGAATCGGAGGGCGCCGTGGCGCTGATTGACAGGTGGCGTCACGGCGCGCGCGCGGGTGGGTGGGACCTTGGCGGTAATGGCGGGAGCGCTGAGGGGGCCCCGCCCGGGCCCTGAGGGCCACCAGCGGTGCCGCCCCCAGAGCTCTGCTTTCCCCGGCTAGCATGGAAAATAAAGTTTTATTTCCTTGTGCCTCTGGCCCGATGGGGTCCGTCCAGGTAGGGTTTGCACTCATGTACGCTTTAATTCTCTCACCCGTGAGCTTTAAATAAGTGTGTTGAGAAAACTGCTGTAAGTCAGAGTTTCTGGTAAATTTTATGTCCGAGGCACAAAAGACGGAACTGAGTTGTTTTTTTTTNNGCTTGAACAAACGAGAGGATTTGAACGGAGGAATTTTAGTTACAGATCCACAGTGCTGTACATGTGCTTTGCCAAACTCTCATTCATACATAACATTCATACATAACATACACACAACATGAGGTTTAAACCTCTAATTAAACAATTAACTTGGTCCAAAGGGGTTGCCTTAGATAACAAACCTCCTGATTTCGGTTATCAGGCAATATAAGAAACCCACTCAGGGTTGCTGCTGCAATAACCTCTAACCTCTCTTTGCAGCCAGGCTGGGTTTAATCCAGACTTCAACTCTTTGCCATGGGCCAGAGAAGATGAATTTATCTGGTACAGGTATAGTGATTAATACTTTAAATCATATCATACACAAAAAGGCATTTTGAGTACAAATTAATGCTCCTTGACTATGCTTTCCAAACAGGAACTGGGCAGAGGATGTGTCCTTGTCTACCAGAATTCCAGAAACCCTACAGGAATGAAAAACAACCAGCTAATATAATTAATTGGCGTTTTCCAAAATCTTTTGCAGCATTCCCCATTATTTTTAAGAGCTTTTTCTCAGTAAAATCCTCCAAGGGTCAGAACTGGCCAAGGGACAGAAACACAACAATGATTTTGAGGTAATGAATGCTCCAAAGTATCTTTATTATGTGTACAGTTATCAGAGAGTTACCTGCCTTTAATTAAGGAAATCTAATCCATTGTAATCTAAATTAGCTGATGGCTAATTTCCTGAGGCAACACAAACAAAGGAAATAATTTGAAGGTTGGAGCTGTTCAGCCATTTCACTTTGTGATTTCTTTGGGACGGTGATTGCCGGAACTCACCTCCCTTCTCCAAGGGGGTTTGCAGCATTTTTAGACTCCTCACATTGCATAATGTACATTTCAAACATGATTCAAGCTTTGCAATAATGGATATTTAAAAAAAATAAAAATAAAAGAACAAATATTAGAGAGCAACTTGGACAACCTTGTAATCCTAACAGAACTTTTAATTTCATACCAAAGTTCACACGATGTATGAAGGTAATTCCAGGTGACAGACTTGGGAACAAAGGATTTATTCAGAAGTCAGCTCACCTGCTGCAAAGCAAACAGAGCACTCAGCACTCACCTAGGACATGTTAGCTGCTCTATTCAAGCACTTCTCCCCTGGGATTAAACCTGCCACCACATTTTATAAATCACAGTCCACAAACATCATGTCATCCAAGCACAATCCGTTCTCAGCTTGCTTTTGGCATTGTTCAATCCAAACCTGGCCCATCACCAGGACACAAGGCACAGGTCAGAGTGCTCAGCCAAATTCCTAGTGCCAGCACAGCCACACAACCCTGCTGTCATTCCAAAGTCAGAGTGATTGTCCCCACACCAGCCCTGGGGATGTCACACACTTGTGGAAGCTTTGTGCTACATTGCTTCCCTCCTTCTCCCGGGTTTGTGAGTGTTTGGAGAATCCTGCTGCATTGCACTCGCTGGCTTTTACCACCTGTGTCCCATATCACCCGTTAAATGTTTCATGTTAAATGTTTTATAACACCCCCAGGCCAGGAACCAAGACCACACTGGTCTGGAGGAAGGTGCTCTACTCAAACTGTTGTCATGGTTTCTGAGATTTCAGTTCTCAGAAGAAATTGAACACATTCTAAATGTTATGGTTTCAAAGAAACCTCAGCTGTATGAGCCAAATTTAAGGGATCACTGAACCACAGAGCTGGAAGGGACCCACAAGAACCACAAAAAATCTATTCCTGGCCCTTCACAGGACACCCCAAAATCCCACCATGTGACTGAGAGCTTTGCCTAAATGCTCCTGGAGCTCTGGATACCACAGGAGACAGATAATATTTACTGGAGAACTCTTCTATCTGCAAGAGGATCTCTTAGAGCTGCTCCTCAAGCAAAACCAGACACCAGCAAAACCAGTTATTTACTGGCACAGTTCTGCCCATGGAAAGGCTCTTGCTGGGAAATGTCATCGCTCAAACCCCACAGGAGCTGGTTTAGGGGACACATCTTAGCCAGAAACGACTGCACAGAGGCATGTCTGAGCCTGCTGTCGTGAGGTTCCTGTGGGTTCACCCCATCTCCACATCCTGCCCATCAGCCAACCCTGGTGAAGGCTGTTTTCTGAAGAAACAGGCTTACACAAGCCTGATCTTAAGATATTTCGGTGTGTGAGCTTAGTCCCACACACTCTTCTGTTTGCAGGGTACAAGTCTTTTATTTCCTTGCTTTTAAAACATATGTTTTTACACTGTGAAAGCTTTTATCTCCACCTCAGACCTCATGTAAAGGGTGAAACAACAGACTGTTATTCATGTGTCATAGACCTAAAGTAAGACACAGCCCCAAGCACAGCGTGTCCCCGAGACTCAGCGCTTGGGGATTAATTAGTGTGATGTTTCTTCACTTGGATGACATTTAATTGCTCATCTTCATCCTCACCTTTCCAGGTGTGAGGCTTCTGCCCCTGTTGGGGTCTCACACCTATTGGCACCACAGTGACTTTCTCTTGCAGAGGCAGATCCCAGAGAGCTCCTTTTCATGGAGACAGGGCCCAAGGCACGGGGAGACATCCCTTCTTTTTTATTTGTTTTTGCACAGCTGAGGTCCCCAGGAGATTGCTGCAACACTGTGGAACCTGGGATAAGCTCAGAGAGCCCAGTGGGGGTTACAGAAGCAGCAAAAGGGATTCAAGGCTTTGTCTCAGCTTCACCTGAATTAGTTTTGCATACGTAAAATATTCCATCTGGAGACTATTTTGGGCAGAAAAGAGAATCAGCCAGAACAGGCTTCAGGGTAGGTTTTGGAGGACAAAACACTCACCCTTGCTATCATGTTCAGACAGAGCTGTGAGTCCCAGGAGTTTCTGGCTTCAAATCAGAAAATGGAAAATGAAAACAGTGAGGCTGAGTCACTGCCACTCAACTCTAATTTTAATTCCCTGGAAGATGGGAGTTTTCTCTGGAATGACGCAGTACACAGTGCATAGGAGCCAGGATTTCAAACTGCTCCTGGAATAGTGTGCCCCCCTCCCAAATGTCATTGCTGGCACCTCTCCAGACGGCACAGGACTGTCCCCAGGAACAAGGGGGTGACACAGAACAGCTAAAAGCACCCAGAGGGAGGGGAAGCCTGGAACTCACTCCTGGGAGCTGAACTTCACCTCCTGAGATGGCTGTGGAAGCCAAGGGTCTGCAGGCTCCTTGCCCGAGGACAGAGAGCTGGTGATGCCCTGCAGCACCTCGAGCGCAGGTGTGATGCTGCCAAAACCCCCGTGCTGTGCTGTGAGCTCTCGTTTCCTCCCGTGTCGGAGGGAGGGAGGCCGGGGAGGGCAAAGAGCCCCTGGGCAGCTGCTGCAGCTTCTCGGGCAGCTCTGTTTACCCTGAGTGCGGTCACAGCGTTTCCTCCCGGCAGGGCGGTGCCCGGCTTTCCACACACCGCACAGCAGCTCGCAGGATTTCGGGGCTCTTGGCCTAAGAGCAGTAAGGGAAAAAAAAACACAACCCGAAAATTATAATAAAAAAGAGTCGGTGTTTTCGTCAGGGAAGCAGGAAACCTTCTGGAGTGCAAACTCCTGTTACTGGTGAGTAACAGAGAACAGCACATGGAAAAAATTCCTCAGATCTCTCAGCCCCTGTCCCTACAGATAGAGGAGATAGAGGATCCCTTTGATGCAGCACAGTCTTTGTTTAATTAAGTTTTCTAATCCCAGGCCAGAGGATCCCCTTACCCTAACGAGGCTATTTGCACATTCGCTTTGCTTTCTGTTCCCTCCCCCAGTTCCTTCTTCCCCCTCAGCTGGGCCTCCAGGCTTTCTCTTCCCTTTTTCTTTCATGCTCTGCAGCAGGCCATATTCCCTTCCTCCCCCACCTGGCTCCCCGGGGAAAGGACTGGAAAGCAAAACAAAAGAATCACTCCCAGGGAAGCTGTAATTGGCACAACCCTGCTGCTCCAAAACTCCCGCTGAAGGTGAGGCAACAGCGAAAGCCCCTCCCAGGCAGAGACCGGGAAAAGCCGGAGGGAGGGAAGAAAGGCTTTGGAGCCAAGGCTAAAACCTTTGATGGCTCCAAGAATGCTGAGGGAGGCCCGAGGGGACCAAGCTCTGGTCAGGCCGAGTCCCTCGCTACCTCCTAAGGGCTCCCACTCCGCTCTGCACAGGGTAACCTCACAGGGGTTAACTCATCCCAGCTAAAAATATCAGCCGGGAGCGCTGGCGGTACAATTTCCCTGTGACATTAGCACTGACCCCATTAGAGCCGGGAACATTTCCTCCTGAGTGTGTGGCTGGAGTGTGCAATTGACACATTTTATATTTTCTTTAGAAATATTATGTCCCTCATGGATACAGAGTAACCCAGGCACAGTCTGACCTCGGGGAGATGTCAAAAAGTGAGGACTGTGGTTATTGAGACTTCTCCAGAGTCCTTGGGTGGGAACAGCCAGTGGAAGGGTGTAGCCATGGCACTGTGGTGTGACCACCACAACGCTCCCCAAGTGCCCCTGTCCCTGCCCCACGCCACCATCTCTGCCTGTGGTCACTCAATTGATGTTTTTCCAGCGGAAATGCCGATAACTGCTCCCAATGAAAACCCATTGTACGCTGGAGACTTGAAAAGTTCATGGATGAATTGTCCCGGATGTTTCACACAGGACTTTGGCCAGTGCTCATTAATCTTTGAAGATGTAACCAAGGAATCCACGGCGGATAATTTGGTGTAACCACAGCGTAAGTGCTGCCCTGGAGACTCAGATGTGAAGCCGGGCCCTGATCTACCAATATTTAACGAAGGTCAGCTTTAATTGGTGACACATTCTAATGGGTGACACTCTCCTTAACGATCAGGACTCAGGTAATGAAATCAGGAACGTTTATTGGGTGTCTCAGATGTAACGAGGCCCAGACAAGCTGCCCTGAGGAACTTAATGAAAAGCAATTTGGTGTCCATGGAAGCTGCGAGAAGAGAAGAGGCTGTGGAGCCCTGCAAGGGGCCTGTCTGTGCAGGACAACGTGTCTGCATCCACCTGAGCCTGGCTTTGTCAGCCCTGTGCCTATGGGAAAGGAATCCGTGGCTGCAGAAAACACTGAGCAAATGATCTTTCCAATCTTCCCCGGGAATTGCTCCTCAGAGATGACAAATACATTCACTGCCTTTCACTTTGAGAAGCAGGAACTGGTCCTCTTAAGTGGTTTCAGCCTAATGATCCAGTCACATCCTGAGTATCCAAAATCTGCTGAAATTACCTGCTTGGAGATCATACAATGAATATAAAACCTTGTGTGGTGTCAGCTTGCAGGGTTTCAAAACGTATCAGAATTTTGCTTTTTTGCCTGTACTACCATTTGCACTTCTATTGTTTAGTGAGTTTCTTCCGTTTTCCAAGATTTCAAACAAATCTCTTTACTGTAAAATGAACAGATTTAAATTAAATTTGTACTGAACATTAAAATCCAGTGGGATCTTATTTATGTTGCCCAGAGCAGCTGTGGCTGCCCCTGGATCCCTGGCAGTGTCCAAGGCCAGGTTGGATGGGGCTGGGAGCACCCTGGGATGGTGGAAGGTGACCCTGCCCATGGCTGGGGGTGGGATTGTGGGCTTTAAGGTCCTTTCCAGTCTAACCATTCTGGGATTTTATTATTTACCTGCTCCTGAGATTTTCTGTGAACTCACTTGAACATGTCCAGAGGAGGGCAACAAGGCTGGTGAAGGGCTTGGAACACAAGTTCCTTTGAAGAATGGCTGAGGGAGCTGGGCTTGTTTAGCCTGGAAAAAAGAGGATTCAGGGGTGACCTTATCACTCTCTACAGCTGCCTGAAAGGTGGCTGTAGTCAGGTGAGGGTTGGTCTCTGCTCCCAGGCAACTACTGACAGAACAAGAGGACACAGCCTTAAGCTGTGCC
>VZTB01011191.1:189386-224401 GCA_013397245.1 Thryothorus ludovicianus | reverse complement strand
TGGCTCGGGCCCCCTTTGTCTGCTCCCGGGGATGCTGCCGGGCCCCTCCGCCGCTCGGGCCGCGGTGCCTCCACCCCAGTGCCACGCCGGTGTCACCTCCCCGGACGAGCCCCGGTGCGGGAGCGTCCAGCCCCGCTCCGTCCCGGGTGATCGGTGGGCCCTGAGCGCCCATCCCTGTGGAAGGGGCCCCGAGCACTAACAGGTGGTTTGGCACCGATACTTTCCCTTTTTTTCCCCTTCCTTTTTTCCCCCTGCACAACCCTCTTCTGTCAGATAATTTTCCTGGTTTGATCTCTAGGAAGTGAAAACCGTCCTGGCTTTTACACCTCCTGCTCACAACCACAGAGTGTGTAACCTCCATCTCTGGGTGTGCACCCTCTCCATCTCTGGGTGTGCACCCCCCTCCATCTCCGGGTGTTCTCCCCTCCATCTCTGGGTGTGCACCCTCTCCATCTCTGGGTGTGCACCCTCTCCATCTCTGAGTGTGCACCCTCTCCATCTCTGAGTGTGTACCCCCTCTCCATCTCTCGGTGTGCACCCCCCTAATCTCCAGGTGTGTACACCCTCCATCTCCAGGTGTTCTCCCCCCCATCTCCGGGTCTGCACCCTCTCCATCTCTGAGTGTGCAATTCCCCCATCTCCGGGTGTTATCCCCTCCATCTCTGAGTGTGCACCCTCTCCATCTCTGAGTGTGCACACCCTCCATCTCCAGGTGTGCAATCCCCCCATTTCTGCGGGTGTCACCACTCACCTCTGGGGGTGTAACCCCATATCCAGGGGTACTCACAGAGTATGACCCTCCCCACTCGTGTGTGTCACTCTGAGCTGCTCTTCCATAAAGCCACGATTCCAAATCGGGTCTTTACATCACACAAAGACGTAATTGATGTAATTCCATCTCCAAAGTCACCCAGCCGGGGCTCCACCAGCTCCTGCCCCACGAGGACCTGCACAGGCAGCACCCACGGAGCTGCTGCCTGGGTGGTTTGCAGGGCCCCGTGGTGACACCTCGTAAACATCTGCAAAAAGTGAACAGAAAGAGTCACTCGAGTGTGATGGCAGCACCCAGGGTTATAAAAATGGGAAGTGTCTCACCTATTTTGTCTGCAGTTTCTAGTAATAATTGCAAAACTGTTACCTTACTGCGAGTTACGTGGTGCCCTGGAGAACCAGGGTGAGGTGTAGTTGTCCATTTGAAATCTTAGGATTTTTTTTATGCATATCAGGAAATAGAGCTGGAGTGTCAAATATACTGCTACTGCTACTGGTTGGGGGTACCACGCTCCAATATTTAAATATTGTATTCTTAGAAATAGAAAGGATATTAAAATACATGTATCTTAGAAATAAATATGTCAAATACACTAGGGTTTGGGGTTTTGGCTATTTTTTAAACTACAACTTGCTCAAAGGCAGTGATCCTCTGGATTTGGCCAAATTTCTGTAAGAAAACAAGGGCAACCAAATGCTCTTTCTGCTCATTCCTCAGTTGCTCTCTTACTGGGATGACTTTCAGGATTTAGATAAATTTCAGAGCAGAAGAGACAGTAGACAACTGGTGGAATTATTTCTGCAGGGGTTATGGGAAGAATAACTTCTGGTTTAGGTGTTTCAGTGTGATATTCCTGAATTTTGAATGTTCATTAAAGGTAGAATGTGGTGGGAGCGATAAACATTTGCAGTGCTGGCTGAAATTGTGGGTTTTGAGGCACGAAGTTTCTTAAGTTTCCTTCCCTCTAATTTCAGATCAAATATGTTCAAAACAGGAAGCTTGACTTGTACCTTTTATTTTGTAAGACTTTTCCCTGCTTAGCTTACACTGGTGATATTTGTTGTTAAAATCTGAACTCTGTGATTAAGCATCACTTAATGGGTTTGGGCTGTTGTTTGAAGATTATTTGTCATTTATAGTGTTTGATGTTCCTCCCTTGTCCTTTCCCACCAGCCATGGCCATGACAGGCCCCACGCCGTGCTCGTCCATGAGTAACCACACCAAGGAGAGAGTCACGATGACAAAGGTGACGCTGGAAAACTTCTACAGCAACCTCATTGCCCAGCACGAGGAGAGAGAGATGAGGTAAAAATCCTGCTTGTTTCCCTTCCATAATGGCTAAAAGCCAACATTTATATTGAATGAATTTAGTTCTCTTGAGCCAAAGCAAAAATAATAAAATCACAGACTGCTTTGTGTTGGAAAGGATCTTAAAGCTCATCCTGTTCCATGGGCAGGGACACCTTCCACTGTCCCAGGCTGCTCCAAGCCCTGTCCAGCCTGGCCTTGGGCACTGCCAGGGATCCAGGGGCAGCCACAGCTGCTCTGGGCACCCTGTGCCAGGGCCTCACCATGTTCACAGCCAAGAATTCCTTCCCAATATCCCATCTAACCCTCTGTCAGTGGGGAGCCATTCTCCCTTGTCCCCAGTCCCTCTCCAGCTCTCCTGGAGCCCCTTTGGGCACTGGAAGGGGCTCTGAGCTCTCCCTGGAGCCTTCTCCTCTCCAGGCTGGACACTCCCAGCTCTCCCAGCCTTTCCTCACAGCAGCTCCAGGTCCTTCCTGTGCTGAACCCCAGGGCTGGGGGCAGCTCTGCAGGTGGGGTCTCACCTGAGTGGGGCAGAGGGGGAGAATCCTCCCTGCCCTGCTGCCCACACTGGGGGATCAGCCCTGGGCTCAGTGGGGTCTGGAGTGGGGCATGTCCAGCTCTGCCTCCCCAGCACCCCCAGGTCCTTCTCCCAGGGCTGCTCCCAGTCCTGTCTCTGTCTCTGTGCTGGGATTGCCCCAGTCCATGGGCAGGATGTACAGGGGGACCATGCCAGGAGCCAGGATGGGTTGTGAGGGGTCTGTGACTGACCTGACCCTGGGATGCCTCTTTAATTTCCCCAGCCCAATCCAGCCTTGGACTGGACTGAGCTGTGTGACTTTCCTTCTAATTTGCTGAATATCCTCCAGCTGTAGCACTGGGACCTCTGCTCTTCTCCCAGCTTGCCATGGAGTCCATAACCAAAATCTACAGAATGGTTCAGGGTTGGTTTGGCTTTGCTGCAAAGCTGTGATGAGCTCCCCAATGCCTGCTCACTACAAGAGCTGCAGAAACGAGGAAGCAATTTAGAAATAAATATTAACATGCAGAGATAGTTTCTTCAAAGCTTCAAATGAGTAAAGAGACACTGAGATCCAGTTCAGGCAGAAAATATGACTGATTTAATTCTTTTTTTTCTCTTCACACAGCTCTTGCCTTTAAAATGTATTTATTTATTATGAGCACTGTTGTGTACTCCCAAAATCTCAATTTATTTTTTTTTCTGTTTAGGATCAAGACCTTGTCTGAACAAACAGACTGGACTTTATAAGTTACATGTTTTTTGTAACAACAGATGTCTGTGGGTGTGTAATTTGGAGTTTAAGTGGTGTTGACACTGTACCCTGAAGTGCAGATTGACCCTGTTCAGGATATTTGAGGGAATTTCAGCATGGCTCTGGCATCACTCAGTCCTGCTGAGCTGTTTAATTCTGTGTATTGCACAGACTTTGCAGCTGCAGTTGGGATGACTGGGCAGGGCTCACTGGTACTTGAGGAAGGGAATTTTCATTGTGCCTGATTCTGAAGTGATAACCCCAAATATTATCAAGTCGCAGCAGCTGTGGAGAGCCCCAGGAGACAGGAAGAGGAACTTGCAAAGAATGACTTGCAGAAAGAGAAGGAATTTTTTAGAACATTTGTAATGTCCCAAACCACCAGTCCCAGTTCAGCCAGCTGTTAATACGACTGGCACTGGGAAAAAGTTCCCAGGATAATCATTAAAGGTGTCCCCTGAAGTCATTCCCCTTCTAAAGTCTTGCTTCCTCCTTTCTTTTCTCCCAAATAATCCTTTTGTACTAAGGCTGTAAATATTTCTGATTCTTTAAGGGGGAGAACACGTACTGACAAGTTTCTTCTTCCAAATATTTTGAGTATCTCAGAGATTAGCAAATCTAAAATAACTTTTCTCATCTTGCACATGAATAGTTTGAGATGCAGAGAAATTTTAAATTGAATACCAGTCCTCCCTGGAAGAAGTGAAATTTTGGTGTTTAAATGCTTCTTATGGCTCTGGCCTGAAGGTACTTGCTCAGCTCTCAGAGAGAGACAAGAACAGAACCCAGACCTCTCAATTTGTGTTGGTGTACAGCAAAAATGTACACTTGAATAACTTGTGAAACTCAAGGCAGGTTTAGTTTATTAAAACCAGAGAGAACAATGTTGGAATTATAAAACAGGATAGTAGATTCTTCAAAATTAATTTCCTGTCTGAGTCTGTCCTGTACAGCTTTACACTCGTGACTTGCTGGCACAGACCAGAGCTTGTGGATGTGTGCACCTTGTTAAGAAACAATGTTAATGATTCAACCTGGGGTTTTTTCTAATTTGATTTAAAAAGCAAGGTTAATGATTCAACCTCTATTTTTCTAATTTGTCTCTGCTCTAGACAAAAGAAACTAGAACAAATGATGGAAGAAGAAGGCCTGAAAGATGAAGAGGTAATGATTGTGGAAAAACTATCTTAATGGTTAAATACAAGAAATTTTCTTTTCTAAATGGAAATCTGGGATCTTGCCTTGGGATTGCTGTGGAATCCACCTGCAGAACTCTCACTGGGGTCTCTTAAACTCTAGAAAAGGATCAGGAGGTCAGCACATGCACAAAAGGAGACAGAGTTCCTTCGCCTGAAGAGAACCAGGCTTGGACTGGAGGACTTTGAGTCCCTAAAAGTAATAGGCAGAGGAGCATTTGGAGAGGTGAGTCCACCAAAAAATGACCATGTGTGTTTTTAACTGGCTCTGGTGTTTGTTAAAGACTTGCTCAGTTTATACAAGCAAAAGGTAACACCACAGATTGACTTTAGCTGAACAGTCACGTGCAGCTGGTTTTTTATCAAATAAATGCTGGCTCAAAACATCCTGTGCTTTAAAAGGAAATGGAATGATGTTGAAAAGCACCTGATGGACAGCTAAATACAGGTTTGCAGTGGGTTTTAAAGGTGAACTTGTGGGGCTGGACTTAGGGAGAGGTGGAGGGCCCTTGCAAAGTCACTCCTGGTGGCCTTCAGAGGAGGGGCCTTGGATCACCTGCTTTAGGTGAGAATCACTCTGTTAAAATAACTGCAGCTCATAGTTTGGACTTTCTGCCATTGCTGTGCACTGTGAAATGCTTCTCGTGTTCTATAATCTGAGACAATTTGATGGAATGGAAGGCAGGGGCTTGGTCCCCACCTTTGCCAGGAGCTGTGCTGGATGTGATGGAAGCTCTGTGTGCCCCCAGGTGCGCCTGGTGCAGAAGAAGGACACGGGCCACGTGTATGCCATGAAAATCCTACGCAAAGCTGATATGCTTGAGAAGGAGCAGGTGAGGAACACCCCGAGCAGGAGCACTCTGGGAGCTCACTGGTGTGTGCAGAGGAGGAATAGGCATCTGTGCTTTAGTTTAGTAGCTAAAAACTCTGGGGATTTTTACCTCTTTTCTTATAGAGGAAAAGAGTCAGAAAAATCTCTGAATTCACAAGGCCTTCTTTTCTAGTGGGGTCTTTCCAACACAAAGTCCTGTGCAAATGATTCAAAGCAGACTCCAAGGTCAGTGTTTTACTGCATTTCTGACTTACAGGATCAGACATAAATATCAGAGATACAACTGTTGGAATTCAGACTCAGAGACATGAAGCAGCAGCATTTAACATTTTTAAGGCTTTCCTTTGCTAGTATTTCTGGATGTATGATATGGGACAGTCAGGTGTTCAACACAGCTCTTGTGTTTTCAAAAAGAGATCTAATAATTAGGTATATTTGTAAAAAATTGAGATTTTTGTATGTAGGATTTATATAATGTATAGATTTGCTAGGTGTATATATAATAGGTATAAAATACATGTATATAATCAACGACTTGTTGAAGTTCTGATAGTGTTTCTGCCTTTGTGCACAAGTTTGACTTTTGTCTTTTCAATATTTGACGCTGTTCAGAATAATAACTGAATTGTCTGTGAAATAAATGCATTTAATACAAGTGACCCAGTGCCCTGTGTGTGTCCAGGTTGGCCACATCCGTGCAGAGCGGGACATCCTGGTGGAGGCAGACAGCTTGTGGGTTGTGAAGATGTTTTACAGCTTCCAGGACAAGCTAAACCTCTACCTGATCATGGAGTTCCTGCCTGGAGGTAACTCTGGAATGCAAGGGCTGCTCTCCTTTTGCTTGGGGATTTCTAATTTCTTCATTTCAGTCTGGGACCAGTGGGAGCCCTGCAGTGTTGTTTGCACTCTGCATCTGGGAGGGAACAAGAGTTCTGCTTTTTAGGGTACTGAGGTGTTTGGGCAGGCTTGAGGTTTCCTGTTTGGGTCTTTGAGCTGCAGGTATTTAAACCTGGCTTCTCTTTCCTACCCTTGCTATGCCCTGGCTGTCCATAGAGCCACAGCACATCCAGGCTTGGCAACCTCTAACCTGCTGTTTTTAGCAGCAGAAATACCCTTTTTCTATAAATGTCCTCAAACTTAGTGAGAGTGTAGCCTGTGTGCTCACCTCTGGGGGGTTTCCAGGTGACATGATGACACTGTTGATGAAGAAGGACACTCTGACAGAAGAGGAGACACAGTTCTACATCGCTGAGACCGTGCTCGCCATCGACTCCATCCATCAGCTGGGATTCATCCATCGGGACATAAAACCAGACAACCTCCTCCTGGACAGCAAGGTATGGGCTGGCCATGGGCTGGGGAGCAGCAGAGAGGCCTCTGACTGTTCATATTGACCTGAAAGGGTGTTGACAGCTGTGGAAGAAGATGGTGCTTCTTTTTTTAGCCCTGTTCCTTCCACCTTTTGAGGAGTATCTGCCAATTTGCCAGGGAAAAACCCCAAAAGCCAGGAAAGACCCCAGCTCCACTCAGACCTCATGCTCTTCTGACAGCTGTTTAAACTATTTCTGGCTGTTTCAGATGCAGTTTAAAGCACGTGGTTTCAGTTCCCTCTTAGGCAAAGCTGTTTCCCTTTCCTCTCACATCTGTTACACTCCCACTTGCCAGCTCTGGCCATACCAAACACAAAGGACCTGGCTGTTCCAGTAGCCAGGCTGAGAGTGGAGAATTTCCCTCAGGATCAGGTTGTATTCCTGAGGGCTGGCCAGGCTACCTGGTAGTTGCAGAAAGCAATTTGCAGAAAGCCCAGTTGTTTCAGTGTCCTCCTATTGCTCACTGCAAGTTTGCCTAAAATCCAGATTTCTTGGAAAGAGTTTGGCAGCAGTAAATAATGACTTTCTCACTACCATGTAGGGCAATGTTGGATTTACTGCAGAATCCCAGAGTGGTTTGGGTTGGAAGAGACCTTGAAACTCATCCTGTTCCACCTCTGCCATGGGCAGGGACACCTTCTGCTGAGCCAGGGTGCTCCAAGCCTCATCCAGCCTGGCCTTGGGCACTGCCAGGGCTGGGGCAGCCACAGCTGCTCCAAGCAGTGTGTCCAGTTCAGAATGCTTACATCTAGACATGAATACATTTAGGATTTTGAAAAGTTTATATATATATATGTGCACTACTAAAGGTTGCACATAGTCGTGGTCACGTTATGCACCAGGACAGATTCAATCACTGAACTGAGGCTGTTTTTAATCTGTTTTTTATCTCTTGGGGCTAATATAAACCCAGGGACTGCAGCTGCCTCTGGAATTGTTTCCTTTCACCCTGAAGTGGTTGGGAACTTGCAGAGCAGAGGTTTCCTGAAGTAAATTGTCACTGGGCTTTCTCTGTGGAGCAGCAGTGGAAGAATTGATGGCTTCATTCCCTGTGCACATGCAGTGCTGGGTTTAAACAAGGCATGGAAAGGACATTGAGGGGCTGGAGCATGTCCAGGGAAGGGAATGGAGCTGGGGAAGGGTCTGGAGCACCAGGAGCAGCTGGGAGAGCTGAGGGGGCTCAGCCTGGAGAAGAGGAGGCTCAGGGGGGACCTTCTTGCTCTCCCTGACAGGAAAGTGCAGCCAGGTGTGGGTCAGGCTCTTCTGCTGCGTCTCAAGTGAAAGAATGAGAGGAACTGGCCTTAGGTTGTGCTGGGAAGGTTCAGATTAGATACTAGATTTTTTTTTCGTTTTTTTCACTGCAGGAGTGGTCAGGGATTGGAATAAATTGCCCAGGGAGGTGCTGGAGTCACAGTCTCTGGAAATGTTCAAGAGACATCTGGATGTGGCACTTGGGGACATAATTTAGAGGGGGTCCTGATGGTGTTGGGTTCTCTTCCAACCCTGCAGATGCTGTGATTAACTATTATAATGTCTTATATTGGTTTTGGATTTTGGTTTTTTTTTTGTTTCTTTCTAGGGCCACGTGAAACTCTCAGATTTTGGTTTGTGTACTGGACTGAAGAAAGCCCACAGGACAGAATTTTACAGGAACTTGAATCACAGTCTCCCCAGTGACTTCAGTAAGTTCTTTGACACCAAAGTGTATCTGATTGGTTGCTCTTGGGTCCTGACACAACTCATTTCAGTGTGAGGATGTGGCTGCAGTGGGGAGTCTAATAATCAGCTTTACATCTTGAAGTGGATTTTCATTTCCTGTAAAATAAAAATAATTTCAGCTCCTTTAAACCCATTTTCGTTTCTAGACGTTTGTCTCTGAGACAGACTCTGCTGTAGCATGTGTGATAAAATGAGAACTCAGTGAGATGCTAGCTGCTGGCTGGATCTCAAGTGTTACTGAAATTAATAAACCAGCACAGTCTCTGGGCATCCAGGATTATTCTCAAGGGGAATAACTTGGATCATGGAGTTACATCAAGCCTGAAAGCATGGCTTGCTAATGAAAGGCTCAATTAGATGTTGCCCATATTTCATAGTTGGGAGCTGCTGAGAGGGATAGATTTGGGGTATTGACACACATTTAATATGAGATTTTTAGTGTAATGGTTTGGGGGTGAAAATATATTTGGTGACCCATAGGATTCAGTCACAGCTATTGAATCTCCTTCAGCTTTCCAGAACATGAATTCCAAAAGGAAGGCAGAGACTTGGAAGAGGAATCGCCGGCAGCTGGTGAGTTCCACCTGCTTGGAAATGTTCCTTCTGAGGTGTTACATCCAAATGGAACATGGAAGTTTTTAATGCTTCTGAGTTCGGGACAGTCCTGAAAGGAAAAGATTCAGGCATTTTCTAAAATGAAGAGGAGAGTCTAGTTTGTCCTTCATCCATCTGCTGAACAGCTGGTGACATATGTGCTAGAGATAGCACTGCCATAATTATTTACATGGATATCTGAAATCTCCCAGCCAAAACCATCAGTTCTTGCCACTTCCAGTCTCACAAAGGGCTGCTGACCCATTCCAAGGTGATCCATTCCAGGACAGTGATACCTTTCCCTTTTTTCCTGATGCTATTTTAAGATTCTTTCACATGAGGATGTTGATTTTTGTCTCTATGTATCTTGGAAGAAAGGCTTTAAACACCTTTGCTAAAGGTCTCAGAGACAATCTGGTGTCTTCCTCAAAATAACCACTGTTGTGTAAGTTCCCATGTCCATGGCAGGCATTTTTCCCTGCAGATGAATAACTGATGGTGTTTGTTGCAGGCTTTTTCCACGGTGGGAACTCCAGATTACATTGCTCCTGAGGTTTTCATGCAGACTGGATACAACAAGCTGTGTGACTGGTGGTCCCTGGGGGTCATCATGTACGAGATGTTGATTGGTAAGGAACAGGCAGGGCAGGGCTGTAGGTGGGAGTGGTGGAGCAGAGGACATCAGTGTTCACACAATCCCAGAATCCCAGACTGGTTTGGGTTAGAAGGGACCTTAAAGCTCATCCAGTGCCACCCCCTGCCCTGGGCAGGGACACCTCCCACTAGCCCAGGTTGCTCCAAGCCCTGTCCAGCCTGGCCTTGGACATTTCCAGGGCTGGGGCAGCCCCAGCTGCTCTGGGCAGCCTGTTTCTGTGCTTGGAGTCAAGTTCTCAGAGCACCCACTCCTTGCCTGGTCTCTGAGGTGTGTTCTGACTTCAGGAATTAGTTTTGCTTGATCCAAGATTGTATTTTTGTTTCTTTCCAGGTTATCCACCATTCTGTTCCGAGACTCCCCAAGAGACCTATAAGAAAGTGATGAACTGGAAGGAGACCCTGACATTTCCTCCAGAGGTTCCCATCTCTGATAAAGCAAAGGATCTTATTTTAAGGTGCCAGCCCCATGGTTTGCCAGTTAATACAGCACTAATTTTCTTGTCTTGCCTGTCTGTTCTGTGCCCCTCATGGCTTGTTTCACGTGGAAAAAGCCCTGATGCTACAAACTATTACACACATGCATCAAATGCTGAACTCCCCTGTCAAACACTTCTGTCCCTCAGGCAGTTTAGTGGTTCCCTGACTAAACTGTGCTAAAAAGGAACTCCCATGGAAGTGCTACTACTCTGGCAAAATGTTTCTGCTCCCTATTTTGCCTGCAAGCTTCTCATGGAAGGACACAAGTTCAATCCTTTTGACAGAGCTGACTTCTTGCAACAGCAATTATTTTGCCTTTGTATGCACTGGAACAAACAAGTGTATCCCAGTGCTTGCTGACTCATTTGTACTCCAGTGTCTATTCTCAGGACAGAAATATAAATGTCGGGTGTTTTAGGCTTTATGTGTTCTGCTCTGCTCTGGTCCTGAAATAGAAAGGTCACGTTACCCTGTTGTGAAGGAATAGCACATCATAACTGTGGCATTGGACATGACATTCCTAAACATAACTTTGTGTGTTGGTTTTGTTGTGGAAGTTCTTAGTCTGCTCCATTTATATGTTAAGAAACTGCAGCAGTATCAGTTCAGAAAGCTGTTCCATTTCTGGATGGAATGCTTTCGTTTTCATTCTCCCTTCATTTTCATTCTTCCTTCCATCCCAGATTTTGCTGTGAATGGGAGCACAGAATTGGTGCATCTGGTGTGGAGGAAATAAAGAGTAACCCATTCTTTGAAGGGGTTGATTGGGAGCACATCAGGTAAGATGCTTTGCAGAAAAGCAGCTGCTCTTCTCTAGGGACTGCTCAGGCAGGGAGCAGCTGATTGGCATTTGTCATTCCCAGCTGTGGGTGAGAGCATTTTGTTCTCTACCTGAAGCTAGCTGAGGTTTAGGTACCTTCAGTCTTGATTCTGCTAAGAAATGGAAGGTGGCTGAATTGTGCTTTGTCTGCCTTTGAAATCTCAATGAAATCTCTTCTTGGCAGAGAGAGACCTGCTGCGATTTCAATAGAAATTAAAAGCATTGATGATACCTCAAACTTTGATGAATTTCCAGAATCTGATATCCTTAAACCAACAGGTAAATGTTTGATTCTCTGTGTAAACCTTCCTCTTCTCCTGTAGAATAACCCTTCCTGTTAGTCTGATCTTACTAGATGCTGATTTTTTGTAATCATTGCATATCTTGGAAGCCTTGTGGTGCAGGGGGTGCAAGCTGGAATTTGGGTTGCAGGAGATGCAGGCTTGTAAATGATGTGAGAGTTGCCTGGGAAAGGGCAGCTCTCAGAGGCAGTACAGCTTCCAGAAAGTTCAAATCCCAGCAGGGCCCAAGAGCCCAATGCTGCAAATTCCCCCCAGTGCTGATTCCTGCTGGCACTGGGAGTAGGGGTAGGGAAGGGTGGAACTGAAGGGGATGTTCTGGTGTGAATCTCTGAAGGGTCACAGCACAGTCACACATTTGCTCCATGAGTTTAAAAACAGAATCTCAGACTGGTTTGGGTTGAAAGGGACCTTACAGCTCATCCCATTCCACCTGCAACTATCCCAGGTTGCTCCAAGCCTGTCCAGCCTGAACACTTCCAGGGACTGGGGCATCCACCACCTCTCTGAGCAACCAGTGTTTCATAGCTCACATTGTAAAAAATTTTAAAAAATCTTCTTTCTATGTGGTCTGAATCTACCCTCTTTTAGCTTAAAACACTTGTGCCACGTCCTGTGTCCCAGCAGTTCTTTCTTGGGGTTGAAGCATGAAGCTGCATCCTGAGTTTAGGATCTTTTTTTTCCTTTAGAAACATTCATCCAATGTTCTGTATGAAAATAAACTCTGCAGTTCCAAAGGATAATTCTGTTTCTTCTATGTCTTCCCAGTGGCAACAAGCAACCACCCAGAGACTGACTACAAGAACAAAGACTGGGTTTTTATCAATTACACCTACAAGCGTTTCGAGGGCCTGACAGCCCGAGGAGCAATTCCATCCTATATGAAAGGAGGGAAGTAACACAGCTTTACCTGGGACTTCTGAGCCGTGGCATTCTGTTGCTGTACTTTGGTTTTATACCCATAAAAGAACTTGCTCTTTTTTTTTAAAGAAAACTTGAGGGCTATCAACTCTTGGAGAAGACTTCAGGACCCTGTTTTGTTACACACCTGGTTGTTATTAAGGATTTTTTTTTCCTGCACCATTGAAAAATTCCACGTTTGCATCATCTCTGCTGCCAGCACCTTTTGCTGCTTCAGGAGCAAGAGTTTTTTTTATATTCTTTGCCAGACTGTCCAGTCCATTGGGAGATGAGAGCAAGCTTTCCCTTTGGCATTGCAAAGCATGGGATTCTATAGGACTGCATCCAGTCCTGCATTAAGTGACAAACTCACTCTGCCAATTCTGCCAGCACTGTTTGCCCAGTAGCTGAGGACTCCAGGACAGAGGAAACAAAGCAATAATTGAAGCTTGAGACAGACAACTCCCTAGGAAACTGTCTAGTGGGAGAACACAACCCGGATTGCCTTAACCTTACCTTGTAGTGCTGTTTTTATAATGCTCCTTGGAATCCTCTTCAGTAGCATTTCTCAGCTCTGTTGCTGTGGCCCCCAGTTCTGGTGCACTTTACTTTTGGTACTAAGTGACCCTCAAGCCATTTAATATTTTTTCTAAATTAAAAGATTTTGCAACACTTTTATTTCCTAAATAGAGGAGAAATGGGCCATTTCCTCCAGCGAGCACTGAGTTTTTGGTTACCATATGTCAGGATGGATCCATAAACAATGCAGATAAACTACAGCTGGTCACATAAGTGGGTCTGGAATTAGAGCAGAGGGAGGGAATTTCCAGGAACCTGATCCTTGGTGGGCAAGCTGTGCACAGCTGGGCCAGCCCTGAGGCTCCCCAGGCTGGCTGCTGCTGTTTCTTAGCCACCTCTGAGCTCTGCTGCATCTTCAGTGGTTTAAAGGCCAAACTCCATCTTCTCTGGTGTTTTTGCTGTTGGTTTTGAGCAGAACAGGATCAGAGTGTTGCTGATGGAGGCCTGCTGGGTGTTCCCTCACAGAGCTGCTCTTGCTGTCCTGGCTGTACCCAGTGTCCCACACGTGGTGCCTCATGGGGTCACTTCTGGGGCCGTGGAACCCGCTGTGTCCACTCATTGATTGTTGCCTACTCTAATTTATAAAAGTACATTCAGTTCTGATCAGGGTCTCTCCAGGAGAGCCCCAAAGTGCCTTTCCTTGCCTAAGCCTCCCTCAGAACACGACAACATTTTGGGAGGGAGGATTCTGCCTCGGCTGAGCTTTCCCCAATTCCTTTTTCTGACCACGAGCTCCACTTTGTGCCCGTTTGTAGTTAACTGCACTTCCAGGGCCAGGTGGCATTAACCCTTGGGCCTGCATGGTTCCAGTCTGGAATTTACAATCAGATATTACAAATACAATTCAATGAGGTTTCTAAAAGCATGTCTCAATTCAAATTGTCTTGGATTCCTGTAAACTTCTCTTGGTGCTGAACACTAACTCCGGAGTACAGACAAGACAAAGCTCCAGTGATGTCTCACAGGAAAAAATAGAAAAAGGCTTCCAGGTCTGTTTGGTCCTGACTTTCTTGATTAGAAAATGAAACAAAATGGATTTGTAGTGAAACTTTTTTATTTATATAGGTGCTTTTAGGGAATGTTTACCTAGATGTCTCTTGACTCGAGTGCCATCCTGAAGGACTGGTGGGGGACTGCCAGTACTGTACAGAACTCATCAGGGCCCTCCCCTCACCACCCCTGTGCTTTTTGTACATGTCCTACGAGTTCATGACTTGCCACAAGCAGTTCAGACAGCAGTTGGATCCTACCAAGCTGAAATGCAAAGCTAGCCTTAATTAGAAGTCCCAGGATCTGTGGAGTCAGAAAGGCTCACTTGGATGAATAAGGGCTAATGGAAGGAATGACTTAGAGGATCAGGCTTTTATCAACTTGTTCCTAGATCTGCTCCCTTTTGACTTTTCATGAAGGACTGATACCAACTTCTCAAACTGTTCCATCCTTATCCTGCAGTTTTCTAGCCATTTGAAAATGTTGCCTTATAAACCATTGGAATTAATGTAAGACCATTTTTTTTTCAATTCCTGACAGCTTAGCTACTGCCTTAAAATAAAAACAAAAATCAAAATCCTTTGAAGCTGCTTTGGATTGGGAACAAATGATTTTGAGATAATAGCTGCATTCTTAGTCCTTTACTGAAAGGGACCAGCATTTTTATTTGTAAATACCAAAGATGAAGAAGCTAAACAATTTTAAGTTGTGATTTAAGTTGCTGTGAAAAACCAACTCTCTAGTACTGTGTACTGTGGATTTTTAGTGCTGTATTTGAAGTGGGGCACCTCAGGTGTGTCACTGGAGTCCAAGGTGAAGTTTTCAAAGGCACGAGGAGCAGTTGGGTACCTCATTCCTGTTGTCTTCCAGCAAAAGTTGGATGTCTTTGAATCCAGTCCTGTTGGGCACACTTTTGCAGTGGGAGGTTTTGTATCCCAGGTGCATTGTAAGCCTGCATCCTGTTCCAGATTTTTACCAACATTAGGGAGAGAAGTGTCTTCTACAGTGTCTCCTTCCCAGGATCCATACTTCACTGCTAACAGTAAGGATTTTGTTTACCTGTTACATCTCCCACGGTAGCCAAACATTTTTACAGGTTTTTGTGTTTTGAGGTTGTTAGTATCTTTTACCTTTTTATTTTTTTTCGTAAAAAAAAAGCTGCAGTTGCTGGATTTGTAGAAGTTATTCCATTCTGAGTTTCCAGTGGATCTGAACACCTTATGCTGCCAGTTCATCTCTGTATCATGCCTAGCACAAAGCTGCACTAAGTGTTTCTTATCACTGTGCCCTGACTCTGCCTTAACCTCTGAGTTGAAAAAGTGTTCTGTAAATATTTAAAAGCTGTTACAAAATTGCACTGTACAATTTGGCAGGTGTAATGAACTTTTTATGGAGCGATGTCATTGTGTTGTGTAAATAAAACCCTCTTAGTAAACACACTCTTGTTGGTATGTTGTTTTACAAACTGGAATCAGGGAATGTTGGAATGGTTTGGGTTGGGAGGGTCGTTAAAGCTCATCCATCCCCAGCCCTTGCCATGGGCAGTGTCACCTCCCACTGTCCCAGGCGGCTCCCAGCCCTGTCCAGCCTGGCCTTGGACACTGCCAGGGATCCAGGGGCAGCCACAGCTTCTCTGGGCACCCTGTGCCAGCCCTGCCCACCCTCACAGGGAACAATTCCTGCCCAAGATTCCCTCTATCCCTGCTCTCTGCCAAGCCATTCCCCTTGTCCAGGTCCTGATGAAGAGTCCTTCTCCACTTTTCTTGTAGTCCCTCCAGATAGTGGAAGGTGCTGTGAGGTCCTCACACAAATCCCACCTTGTTTGAACTCTTAGTGCCCTTCCCAAACTTCATCAAGAAAAGCCTGGAAGTACATCCAAGGCTGAAGATGGAAATCAAAGCCAGACCTGCTCCAAAGCTGTTTTCTTCTGAAGACAAGCAGGTAGAAGTGGGGAGCACTCTTCACAGCAATGACAACAAATTCTGGGGCTTGTCAGAGATGCTGCAGTTTGTGGGTCAAGGAGTGTTGTCTGTGCTGCCTTTAGAACATCACTGCAATGAGGTGTGGGGATGAAGTGAACTTTGAGTCCTCGCAGCACAAAAGGTGGGAACACTTCCCTGCCAAACCAGGCTCTGATGCCAAACTACTCCTAAGGCTTTGGAATCACAACCCACAGTTACTTAATGAAGCAAGGAAACAAAACCTCGTAGCTCTCTATGCCCTGCCTGTTCTTCTACTCCACATTTAAAACGATTTTTAAAGGAGCCAAACAAGTCATGTATCATTTACACTTTAATACAGAAAAGAAACCATACATCAGGAGTTCATACACAGCACAGGAGCACTTCAGTACATCTAGAGTAAGACAAAAGTTGACCTTGTACTTGAAGTAGGTGACTGTGAGAGGAGGAAAAGCAAACACTTTTAAAATTTGATTCAGTGTTCCAATGAAACTCACTTTACTAACAAAATTTAAAATCCAAAATTAATAATTACTTGGATAAGTCGATAAACTGGAGTGGGTAAGTGATAAAAACTGCATGGAAATCATGGGAGCTGGATGATGTCCATCCCATGCTGAAGGTCCAGTTGATTGCACAGGGAACCCCAAGCCCTACAGGCTTTGACAGTCTGGAACTCCCAAGAGGAGGCCTTGTGCAGTTTCATAAACTGCCTGAATCCTTCCAGAGGCTGAGCTGACCCTGGGCTCAGGGACACACTGGGTGGGATTTGGTTTGGCTGGACATGATACTTTAGCTGTCAGATCCCAAAAGGTGCTGTTGAGGTGCAATTCTCAGCACCTGATGCCTTGACACAGTCCTGAGGAGGAGCTCTGAACAACACCCACACTTCAGTCCTTGGAGCACAACGTGTGCAACCTCCAATTCCAGCTCAGCTGGGCAATACCAACACTCATTTACACAAACCTGACACTGCTGGGGAAATAAATACACACTGGAAAACATAATCTGAGAGCCTGGGGGCCATCACTGCCAGGCACTCAGGGGCTAGGGACAAGTTCCAGCACTGCTGGGCTCACCAGTGCTTGTCCTGAGGAACAGCCCATAAGCAAGGCAAGGAGTGGGCTTGGTCTGGCCCCTGGTGGAGGTTTGTGGTCCATGTGTCTTCCTTTCTCTGCCACATAAATAGCAATTCATCTGGAGCAGTAATGAAGTGTCTGCACAGCACCCCAGCTCTGTGCAGCCACCAAAGGACACCTCTCACTACTGACCCAACGACACATAGGGAGGAGTTTTCAAAAGCAGTCAAGGGGACTTTGGGCATCTGAACACCTGGGACTTAGGAGGTCCTGAAATCTTCCCATAGGCACTTCTTTTTAGAAGAAATCTGTTTGCTGCACTTGGGAAAGAAGCTAAGAACAGAAACACTGAGAGAATGGAACTTGTACCCATACCAACGGAAACTAAAATGTGCCTTGGCAGAGATTTGTTACTTGCAACTAAAAATTTCTGCTTGATCTTGTTATGTTGCACTGAAAACAACAAACACCTTGGGCAGCAACCAGCAGCAAATTTCACTGCTCAATCCACCATGCACTTGGCAGTCAGAAGGAGAACAATACAAATTTGCTTGGTGTTGCAGCCCTGCCAAAAAAGGATTACACTTTCTAGGGCCAGACTGATGCCTGTATCTCTGACCAGGTAACTCAACACCCACATAATCCAGGTTTCAACGCCTTTGCCAGAGCAGCACTGACCTGCCCAACTTTGTGAGGAGTTCTGTCCCTCTCTTTTTGAATGGTTTCAGCTTTTCTTTGTGTCAGCACCATGTTTAAAAACTCTGCTTTGGGTACAGAGCCTTTACACAGCCATGAGAAGGGATGGCTTTGGGAGGCAGCCCCGTTGTGAATGCCTCAGCTGAGCTGGAGCAGGGCAGAACTCATCGTGTGCTCAGCAGGGGTTAAGCCAGTTCCTGCAGGCAACTCCCACAGGGAATTTCCACACGTAACTCCCATATGGAGCTCAGTGCTGCAGGAGCAGGACCAGTGAGGCTCCAACCCACCTGAACTAAACCAGCCTGGAGTGTGCCTGTTCTTACAGGCACAGCTTTGTTGGCCCTGAACCCAAATTCCCAGAGCCTCACACGGACCAGGATAACACACTCAGAGCAGCAAAGGACAGTTGTTCCCAGGTATGTGCAGGTTCCTCTACTGAGGGCTGGTTCACTGCTGGTATTTCTTACCTGCCTGACAGCAAAATGGTCCAGTCAGTTCCAAACTGGGAAGAAAGCAGCTGGCTTTTAAAAGCTGCAGCAGCAGCTCCTTGGAGATTCTACAGCAATTCTGACTGACTGAGGTTGATGAGACCAAGGATTTTACTCAGGTAGTAAACTGGGAGCTCCTCCACTGGCTTTGTTGTCTTAGCAGGGGGATGGAGAAGACAAAGTCTTCAGCATGCAGTCACCTCTAGAAAGCTTCTTACATCTATTTGGCTATTAACAGGTTTATTTTATTGATAAAATATCAGCTACAGTCCCTTTTGGGTTTTCCTTCAACATGATCTACTCATTTTACTGAACTTAACAGAAAACATTCCTAAAAACAATGATTCCATCTCATGGAGAAGTACAGAAGGGGAATTCCTGTGAACAGGCATATGCTTCCTCTGGAACTGCTTCCTCCTTCCCTAGACAGCAGTACACCAGGCTGGATCCAGGTGGCAGTGCAAGCAGATTCCTCCACGCTCAGGGTTTTGCTGTCACACTGTGCTACATTTCTGCTGGTTGATATAGAATATCATCTGTCCTGCTTTGATGTTCATTCCTCTGTAACTCACAAGAAAAAAGCTGTGCCTAATAGTAAAGGAAACCTTTGTCTTGGCAGGCCCAGAATTTCCTCTCTCATGTCAAACAAGACGTTTCTACACACTTGTGCTCTTCTTTCAGAAGTTTAGATAAAATATTCAGCACCCACAATCCGGAAGCCTTTGTAGTAGAAACAACAGGTCATTTCTTTCTGTCTGAGGAGATGTTGCTTTTGATTGCACAATTAAGACTATGGAGTGTGGCTCTTTATTAACATGCTTGAAATATGACACTGCAGTAAGAGCATGAACGAGGATAAAGCACCTTGCAGGAGTCTGTGTCCCATCAGCTGGGATGAAACTCCAGCGAGAGGTTCCCACATCCAGCAGGATTCTCCACCCAGCCACACTAATCGGGCAGGTCGTTAACAGCCATTTGGGAGAAGGGCGCGTTCAGCCTGTCCAGCTCATCCACTTGGGGGGGGTGATGCATTAAAACCTCGTGGTCCTCTGAAACATCATCCCCCACCGTGACCAGGTTTGTGAGGGATTTGCTCCGCACACACTGGAAATCAACGTGGCGGCTCTTGCCCTCCTCCTTCTCCCAGGACATCTGGATGAACGGCCGCTGCACGTAGTTGTAGATCACCTCAGAGCGGCCACCGGGCCTCCTCTTCACCTTCTCCTTGCAGGTGGGATACCCTGGGAACACAGACAGCCACTCAGCTCCACTGCACCCCTCTGACTCACAAAGGGACACCAGGAGTCCAGAACATCCAGGCAGAAGTGACTGTGGGGTCAGGGTGGGGCACAACTCAGTAAGCAAATGCTCAGATTCCATATTTAGTGTTACTGACTTGCAAAAGACTGTTCTCTTTTCCCTGCAAAGGAGTGGACATCCTTCAAGAAGGAAAAGTTAAAGCATCCTTCAAGACAGAAAAGTTAAAGCATGCTTCAAGAAGGAAAAGTTAAAGCATCCTTCAAGAAGGAAAAGTTAAAGTTTCAGGAGCAGGTCATCCCCATGTGCCAAAAGATGAGCCAGTGAGGATGAGAAGGAAAAAGGGGCAGATAAAAAAGGAGGATTATGAGGATGTTGTGAGGTTATGTGGGGAGAAAATAAGGAGTCAAGGCTGAACATGAGCCCAGATGGGCAATAAGGCCAAGGGCACCTGAGCTGTACCAGCCATGGTCTGTCCAGCAGGCCCAGGGCAGTGACNGCAGGGAGGTGGGGGGGGGGGGGGGTCGGGCTCTGCTGCCAGGGAACAGGGACAGGACAAGAGGAAACAGCCTCAAGCTGTGCTGGAGGGGTTTAGATTGGATATCAAGGAAAATTTCTTCACCACGGTTGTCCAACCCTGGCACATGCTGTCCAGGCTGTGGTGGAGTCACCATCCCTGGAGGGATTTAAAAGACATGTGGATGTCCCACTTGGGGATGGGGTGGGCTTAGCAGTGCTGAGTTAATGGCTGAACTCAACCATCTCAGAGGGTTTTTTCCAACCTAAATAATTCCATGATTCTCTGACAAGAGGATGCAGTAGTGTGTGTGTAGTCAGTCCACAGGTGCTGCCCAGCACCAGCCATCCTGTGAGCAAACATAGCTACTATAAAAATAAGTCTCCCAGGACAGAGCTCAGCATTCTCCAAGCTCCCTAAGGGAATGGTTGGATCAGCAGGTGGAAGCATTTGACTCCTGTTTCCTGTTTACTCATTCCTAAGGAGACAAGTCTTTCTTGTACATGTTATGTACCTTTTACTTCCCTTTAAGCCCCCTGGCCAATTTCAGTGGAGCACAGTAGAGGTCAAGGAGAAACATGGTGAGTTTTAACTGGTTTCATAAAGATAAATGTAAAACACAGGGTAAACAAGGAAATGCCTGGAGTCCAGAAGAAATCAGGCTTTCCTGACTGTGGAGTCACCTGGTTATGCATTTCCCTTGCTGAAGCAGCACTTTACCTTCGATGCCAATGCGAATGTTCTTCAGGCCCCGCTCCTTTAACACAGCTTTTGCCACGTCCCGGTTCTCGATGTACTTGAAGAATCTGTACAGCTTGGAGCTGTAAAGGACTTGAGAAACACAAGGGGTGATTAGAATCTACAAAGAGGAACCTTCTCCCTGCTTCTGACACGCCCTGCTGTGCCAAAAGCCAGGTGGAGATTCCAAGAATTAGTTCAGGTGTCTGTTTTCCTCACTGGTATTAACTGCACTTCCTTGTGGGAGGGCAGAGATGCACATCACAGTCTTGATAGACTGGGTGGTGATGGGAGTGTAAAGCAAAGAATATTCCCTCACTAAGAACCCAGGAAAAGGTTGAAGGGGAGGCAGGAACAGAAGGACAAATATAGAGAGTTCTGTCTCCAGCAGCACCAGCTCATACAGAGCACACAAATCAGGGCTCCACATGCCAGCACCTCCTCCTGGAGGAAGCCAGTTTGGGAATGTGCCCTTTCCTTATGGCTGTGTGTGAGTGGAACAGAGTGCAGAGCCCTTACTTTGTGAATACTCCTCTCCCATGGGAGGTGGATGATCCTCATCCCAGTCCACGGTGTCCTCATCTGTCAGCACCACGATGTGACACTCCCGCTCCCCCTTGCGCGCGCTGTCCACCATGATGGGCAGGATCAGCTCCTCCAGGTAGCTGTCAAACTGCTTGTGGGCCCCATCATTGGAGAGCTCGTGTAACAGAGCACCTGAGGAGACACAGCAGCTTTGCTACAGCATGAAAATATCACAGCTCTAGGCTTCCCAGATCCAGGAGCACAGCCAGGATTCTTCTTCAGACAAAATGCTCGACATATGTTCAGACACATCGACAGCCTCCAGATCCAGAACTGGCAAAGTCAGAAGTGCAGACTGCATTTCAAATGGGATGCAAATTGCACTGCAGAACCATTCCATTCCCATTAAAAATCCACCAAGCTCCAATCAATACAGTGAAACAGTAACAGACTGAATAATTAATTCATTATGATACTTAACTTGAATTTCCAGCAACAACCTCTGCCCTTGAAAGTACATTTTGCTGCTTTCTCTGTGATCACTCAGCAGAGAACAGGGCAGGAAATTCCACCCACAGCCTGTGTTATGATACCACACACCCCATTTTGGTAAAGTGCCTTTCACAGACCTGCCTGTGTTAAAAGTACTTCTCTTTGCCAGCATGCCCACCAAAAAGCTGCTCCCATCAAATCCCTTCATGACCAGGAATTCTACTGCTTTCCAGATTTGATATCCTTGGTTCCTGCTCTGCCCATCAGCCTTTAGCTTAAATTATTCACGATTCTCTGGTACATTTAGGATAGGGGTTATAATCCTGCTTTTAGCCTTCATTTTGTTGGCAGTAACAGCAAGCTCTGCTCAGCCTCTGCTAGAAAAAGAGGCTAAAATGTTTGTAATTTGCTTTTAGAGCAAAGTGCCTGTGTTCTGAAGGATTTGGTCACTTCACTTTGGATTGAAGCAGCCAAAAAGAAGCTGTGTAAATGCAACCTGAGCCCCAGTGAAATCCACATGTTTATGCTTAAACTAAAGCACAAGATTAAGAATTGTACTGAATCAGGATCAGGGTGCTGAACGCCCTGCAGATGATCCCCTAAGAGCTGATTTCTCTCCATACTTACTTAAATCTTGACATTTGATTGTGTTGAAATCAAAGTTTATGCAGAGGTAATCGCATGTGTCTCGAAGGTCTGGGATGGAAATCCCATCAGGGCAGTTAATGATTCCAGTTTTGTAATAATCCTGTGAATAAAATGACAGTTTTTGGAGAGAAAAATTAAGAACATCTTGGACTATGACAATTTCTAATTAGTTCTTTATTTTGTTTACTAATATTGGAGAGATACCAAAACTATTTATAGCTCTGTGCACAGTAAAACAGCCCTGCTTGTCCAAGAATCTACATCTTTTTGCAGATCCTCCAGGGTCTGATAAATGATGAGCTCCAGTTCAAACTTTTCCATGGCACAGGGTTTCGTAACATCTTATATGCAACATACACACGAAGTCAGGATACAGCTCAGGAATTACAACAGCAGGACACAGAAAAGGTAAAAGGCAACATGAGCAAATACCTGAAACGTGGACTTATGCCAAAGCCTGCTCTATCTTTCTTTAGAAATTACAATGCAAAACATAAACCCAGAATGTCCCAGGGAGTGCAGCTGCCTGGAGATGGCTGAGCTGTGCACATGTGACAGATTGTTTGTGTCTTTCCTCCCCAGCTGCAGAGCTGCCCTTACCAGCACGGTGCGGAACACGGCTGAGCTGATCCCTTCTGCGATCTCGTACTCGCCCTTCTCATTCGGCCGGGTGAAATTGTATTCTCTGCCTGGCCCAAACATTCTGCAGAGGAAAAGAACTATGTAAGTGCACAAAAACATCACAATGCATTTATTTCAGACACAAACTGGTGCACTGGGGTAAAAAAATTCTTTCCTGTGAAGGCGAGGAGGGCCTGGCAGAGGCTGTCCAGAGAAGGTGTGGTTGTCTCAGCCCTGGAAGTGTCCAAGGCCAGGTTGGATGGGGCTGGGAGCAGTCTGGGATAGTGGGAAGAAGTGTCCCTGCTCATGGCAGGGGGTGAAATGGGCAGAGCTTTAAGGTCCCTTGATGCTGAAGCCATTCCATGATTCTTTGGTGAAGCCCAGCAGTGACACAGAGACACAGTAACTTAAATCTCCACTCCAATCTCTTCCTTAGTAAATAAGGACAAGAGCTGGCTCAGGGAAGCCTGGCCTCTGTTGCTGTGACTGCTGCACTCTCAGGAACAAGCCAAAGGAACAGATCATTCAGTCCTGGGGCAGAAAATCCCCTGGCAATAAAGCTCTTGCACTGACCTACACCAGAAAACTCCACATGGCTTTTGATGTCTTGTTTTACACAATAACCCATGCAAGGGTCAGCAACCCAACAGAACCCTTTGGTCAGAGAGGGGGGAAAGTGCTGGAAACACAGCACAGGAGGATTTCTTGCTGCAGCAACAGGCTCCAACCCCTCAGCAGGAGCTGAGTAACTTCTCTTCTGGGAGAGCATGGAGAGATGGCAGCAGGAGGGGATGGAGCATTATCATATTCCCCATTCACGAGGAAGGTTATCAGCTAGGGACAGATGTACAGCTTACAGAGCAGCCAAACACTTGGGGAGAAGGCAAAAGGAGACCACCTTTGGCTAAAAGTGTGCATTTTTAGATGGACATGACCAAAGGGAGAGTTATATAGAAAACTACCAACTCTCCATCTGGTCAGATCTTCTTGGCCTCACTCACAGCCAAATTCTGACTGAGGTCACTGTGTGTACAGATGAGACCACAAAACAAATATTACATGTTTATTCCATTAAAAAAACATTTTAGATTGTCCTGAGGTACCTTGAAGGTAAAAGAAGTGACCCACCTCCCCAGCATGGTGTCAGGGTGAGCAGTGAAGATCTGGGGATTCACTGCAAAGCGGGTGCCATCCACCACCAGGGTCACTTTCTCTGGAGCTACTGTCTGGGAATTGCTGCTTGAAGACAATGCACAGCATCCATGGCGTTCCTGGGTATTAAAATATTCCAGCTGTCTCTTATTTCCATCTGGGATATGGCAGTTGTGAGGTTCTTCAGGAGCAGACAGCATGCTACTGATCTGGGGACTTACTGGGCAGGTGTTGTGTCTGCATTCAGAATCCAAACCTGAGGGACACAAACAAACATTGCAAGGGGAGGAGAGAATTTATTGAAAACATCATTTCATAGTAACACTTTCTACTGAAATGAGAGAACTGAGTTATGCAATAGTTAAGGATGCCATAACTATCAGGGTGATGTTATGACATAAAACTAGGCTGTGTGAACCAGGATGTTTTGGTGAGCCACGGTGCTTAATGATCCGTGTTAGAGCAAGATGGATCCAGGTGCAAAGGGCAGGAGCACAGGAATTAAACAAGGCCAGAAATAGAGCCCCAGCCTGCTGGCAGAGCTCCCACAGGAAGCTGAGCAGTGGCACACCCCTCACCAGAGCAGAGTAAGGCAGCAGTGCCCAGTGCCAGTCTGTGGTGGGCACACAGGACTGTCCAGGTGCCCACAGTGAATCTGATCAGGGCCAGCTCCAGGCTGGCCAGGGCATTCCTGTGGGATGGCCTTGCCAAGATGCTGAACTCTGCTGTGAACTTGTGTCCTTTAGAGCAGCCTGGCACAGGCAGGGCACATACTCCCCAGTGCAAACTGCCCTGTGACACGGGGACATTTTCCAAAACAGAACACCACTTAAAGCCCAAAAAATAATCTCCAGAAAAGATTACAAGGTTGAGGGCACTATCCTTACCCTCAGTCCTGGGAACTGCAGGGTTGTGACTTCCTACCACCACAGAACTTTCTTCTGACTCATGGGCTGTTCTGTTTTCCACAGGACAACTGGACTCCAGATTTCTCAACCAGTCTGTGCCCCCAGCACAGTTCCCATTCATGCTGGGCCTCCGTGCTGTGAGGAGTTGCTGGCGTTTCCTAAGAGAAGAGCTGGAGAGAGAATCCAGGTTGTTAGCTTTGGAAGAAACTCCCAAGCAGTGAAGTTCAAATCCCTGTATCTGGTACCACAAACAAAATCTCTCAGGCTCAAAAGGCATTTCTTCAGGTATTTAACTGTTTTTCAGTGGCTTATGGTGCTAGTTATGTCCCTACCCTCACCTGGGAAAAGGGGAAAAAAGATTTTAAAGTAATCAAGGGTCTGTTAAGACTATTGATCTTCACTTTTTAAAAGCTAAGTCTAAAGCCACTGATGTCTTTAGATAACATGTGTGTTCCTGCAAATACCTTCCTGGCAACTCCTCTAGACCTCTACAGCCCTTTAAAAATGTTCATATTCTTGACTCCCAGTCCTGGCCATGAGCTCTATGACACGGTTACAGAAATATTAACATTTTCCAAGTGAACAGCTCAAGCATTGCCTCTTAACCACTCTGAAGTTTGACCAGGAGATTCCCTGCTCACAGTCACTGCTTGCTTTTGGTTTTCTTCTTGATTTATGCCATGCTGTCACACAGTGCTCCCCCCAGTATTTAACCCACTACAGCCCCACAACAAACCCTTGGATGGTGCAGAACAGCCATGGCTGGAGCAGCCCCAGAGCACTGCCACTCACACCTGGAATGCTCTTCCAGCATAAGCTGAGACATGGCTTCCTTTTCTTCCCAAGTAAAATTCCTTCCTCCTCCTATCTTTAAGATCCACTTCACTCCTTTGTATCTCCTGAGAGATCAGATCCCTTTGCTGTCTCTTTCCCTTCTTCTCTCTGGCATTTGTTTCGCCCTGGACAAGAACCAGCTCTCCCTTCTTGGCTTCAAGTGTTTTCCTTTCACGTTCTCAAATATAAACCACCAACTTCCTCATTAATGAATTTTTCCAATTTCCCCCCTGCAGAACTATTGTCCTGTGCCTTTCCCTTGGCTGAATGAAGAGTGCAGTGCCTGCAGTGCCATCTCTGATGCCTGGCAGAGCACTGCTGTGGCAGAGACAAAGCAGAAAACACAGCACTAATAAAACAGCAAATGCCAAGTCAGAGGTGCTGAATTTTCTGGCCAGCACCTGCTGAGGGTGAAGGCCTTAATGAGCAGTTCAGTGGTTGGTTTCAAGCCCATTGTTACTGGCAGTCTGAATTAAACATTTTATTCTTAATGAGACTTTAAAAAAGGAGTAACAATTCATTCCTTTTGTTCTGCAAACCCAAGTCTAAGTTGCCAGCATTATTTTATCTGCATATTTTTAGAAAATCTGCTGCTTACACATCATGTGATGGTCATCCAAAGGGAGATTTTTGGCAACAACAAAATAATTTCTTTTTTTAAAGGCTCTGGCTGGCAACAAAGTGACACAAGGAGCCCCCAAGGGTCATCCCAGTCCCAGCAACCTGGACAGCACCCAGAGCACTGGCTCCCCCTCTGCTCTCACCACAATACCCAGTGTAGGAAAACTCCCTGTCTCTTTCCCTTCCAGGCTGCTTTGCTGTCCTGGCTGCCTGGACCCTGGAGAAACCCCTCAGCAGCCACACCAGAAACCCCTGTGAATGCTGCCCTGTACCTGGGAATAGACTCCTGGAATATCTTGAGTTGGAGTATGAGAGTCCTGCTTGCAGGACCACCCACAACTAAACTGTGTGACCAAGCACCCTCCAGGGAGGATCTTTCATATCCTGAGCTCCAAGGGCCCCACAGGGATCATCGAGCCCAGCTCCTGCCCCTGCACAGACAATCCCACCCTGTCCCAGGAGCTCTGGCAGCCTCAGAGCTGTGCCCAGCAGCCTCTGGGGGAAGAACCTTTCCTGACATCTTCAGTAGAATGGACCTGGTCACACATGAACAGATCTTTTACCTGAACAAAGGTAACACAAACTCTGTGTGTGCAACTTGAGCAGTCCTCTGCCCTCTTCTCTCGTGTGTCAGAGCAGCAAAGGGGTGGCAGAAAGTGCAGCAGTGCCAGGCAGTGGGACACAGGAGTGTGGAGGGAAATCTAAATATGAAAACTCACACACTCTAAGACACCTTGGAGGGAAAAGAAGTCCAAAGCCCCCTCTCCCCCACAAAGCCTTTAAATCAATTTTAGAATTGACAATGTCCAGTGGAACAAAAAGTAAACAATTCCCCTGTTTCATAGCACTGTAATTATTGTGAGGAAATGGAATTTTTCAAGACTGCAAATGTTAAAGAATTTATACAGCTAATATTGTGATGTCACTGAATTATTACATTTTTGAGTCTGAGATCATCTCAGCTGGCTGGAGTATGATGCTGATAACACCAAGGCTGCACATTCAATCCCTGCATGGGCCATTCACTGAAGAGTTGGACTAAATGATCCTCGTGGGTGCCCTTCAACTCAGAACATTCTGCAATCTGTAACCTGAACTAAAATGCTCTAAAACTTGGTAACTGCGCTGAAAGCCAAAACCTGTTTTTTAAATTGGAGTTTCATTTACTTAGGGAAAAGTATTTTGAGATGGTGAAAGAACATCCTTGTTGAGCAGATATGGAATCATAACCCTAACCCTAAGGGAAAGCCTTAGGGGAGTCACTCTTGAGACTTGTTGGCTGTCAGGAGGAACCCCCAAAATGCTCTGGGTTGGAGGGACCTTAAAGCCTCTCAAGGGACACCTCCCAGTAGCCCAGGTTGCCCAGAGGAACAGACACCACCCTGGGTTGTGGCTCAGGAATTCTCTTCCCCCTGCATTAACTTTCCTGTATTCAAACAATATCCCTGACAAAGCTGATGCTGCCACACTCACCAGGGAACAGAATCTGCTCTGTGAGCTGACAAGAACTCCATTAAGAAATTAAGATAAGCATAAAATTTACTTCTTGGGCCTCTTTATTCCAGCAGTGCTCAATTGCTGCAGCTCTGCCAACAGCCTCCCCTTGCAATGCCTGAACAATCTCTTGATTATTTAATGCATCACTCAGCAGAGAGGAGAAATTAGGCAGGACATCAGATCAATAAGCAGAGTATATGAAGGCAAAGAGCAGCTTTATTCAGGGACACTCAGACTCCCCAACTTCCCCAGAGCTCTGCCTTACAAGCATTTATGTGATGTCAAATAGCACGAAACACCAACAGACTCAATTTCACAATAACCAAACTGGGTTGGGTCAATGCTGAAATCTTTGTTCATCACCTCAAGTTCTGAATTAAATGCAGAGACCCTCCTGCACATCCTTGAGCAGAGTCTTTAACCACAGCAGCTCAGAAATTATTTACAGAACTATCACCTATCACTGGAACTACAGTACACCAATTTTCCCTTGTCTTTCCCCCCCTTCAGCTGCTTAATCTGCTCAGCAGGATTGTCAGGGAAAAAAACACCCCAGCTTTTTGACACCTCTCTTCTTTTCTGGTGCACAAGTTGAGCACCAGCAAAACCTGCTAAAAACAGCTGCTCCTTGCAATGTGGTGGCTATCCTAAGCATAAGAGCTGACTTTCCTCTTTCCTGGAAGAAAGGAAAGAGGAACACTCAGTCCTGCTGATCACCCAACCCAGCTCAGGCTGATGGCATTTCCCTGTCTCCTGGCCCCTCCTGGCATGTCAAAATCCTGCACGTCGTGTGTCAGCAGAATTGAGGGAAATGAGAAAAGATCTTTTGGCACATCTGGCTGGTACAATAAATCCCCAAACTGGTCATTTAATGTGACAAATATATTGCAAACACACCCAGAACCCAGTGGGGAAACAAGTACATAAAGACTTCAAGGCCAAACTCCTGCCTGACCAGCTTACAAATGTCCTGGTTTCCTTTCATGCCCAGGATCAAGGAGAACTACCCGTGGTGAGAATGAATGCCTATAAATAATAATTAGCACCATTCAGCTTCAAAGCTTTTTACAAATATTAAGTGCTCATTGCTCCTAAGAGCCCTGGGAAGCACTGCAGGGAAGCGTTTTATGAGAGAAAACAGGGACACAGAGGCAGAGACCAAATCCTCAGGATCACAGCAGCAGGCCCATTGCCTACTCAGGTGTTACTCTGACTTGGAGCACGTTCACTGCTCAGCTCCCTGCACCAGCAGCTCCCCTGAGCCAGCAGGACAAACACTCCCAGGTTACCATCCTCCTCAGAGGGCTCCTTCCATGCAGGTTTCCACCCTCTGGGAAGTGCACACAGCCTGGTCCCACAGAAGGGCTCAGGAGCACTCAACAGGCACCTTGATGTCTCTCCTCACTTCTCTAGGACTGCCTGCATGCTCAGATCCTGGAGGATCACATAAGGACCCGTCCACAGGGGAGCTGAACCTCACAGCTGGACTGTGGGAGCTGAGCACTCAGAGGCAGCAAAAGCCCCACATGTCACACTCAGCACTGAAGATCAGAGGAAGAGCTCCTCCAGCCAGAGAAAGGCTGGGATTTTAATTATTTTGGAATTAAAATTTTAAAATAATTTTTTAATGGGAATCAGTATCAGAATCAAAAATCAAAATTCCCATCTGGCTCTGGCCTCTGCTTCTGCCATACTTGGAGCATGTGGGCCCCTCCTTCCTCTGAACACAACAATGTCAGGAATGAGCTGTGCAACTGCACAAACATCTCTGTTCTCCAGAGCCTGTGCTGGTGGTCCCACTGAAATCATCTCTATTTGGACTGGTCCAGAGCCTTGCCTTTTGTTGAGAGAAAAACATGGAAGTCATATTTAAATTGGTTTTAATCACAAAGTGGAAACACTTCAATTTTGCAACGCTCCACTGGTACAAACAATTCGTGCTGCAAATGCTTTGCAGAGATGAAGAGGCTGATCCCTGCTCCTGCAATCCTTAAGGAAGTGTTCTGGAATGTAAAGAGGCTGTGACATCTTCAGCACTTTATCCTTCCCCACCCTAAGGAATCTAAAGCACATGCAAAGCCACTTCCCAAAGCACACAGTTCCCACCCCACTACTGGAAGAGCTGAATGGCTTCACTTGCACGGAGCACCATGAACAAGGTGAGGTGTGCCACGAAAAGAAACTCAAATACCAAAACATGGCCAGCAGAGAAAACACATTGAGACACAGCACATTTATTAAGCAAGAGAAAACAAAAGCATCAGTACAAATGTGCTGGTTTCTATCTTTTATTTATTGTATTACATAACCACAGGATTTTATTATATTTATGAAGATAGACTTCTTATAATTGGAATTTTTTAGAAGTCATTTTGGAGTATTTTAGGTATGAAGAACTTCATTTTAGGTATGAAGAAACTTCAAAGAAAAATCATGAAAAGCCTAGCTGCCAAAATCCATGGAGGAGTAAAGCCCTTGCTATAAGACCTGACAGCTTATCCAGGGTCTCTGTCATCCAGCATGGCAATACAGAAGTGTAAAAGAGAAAAAATAGTAGAAACGAGTGGCTTTACTTCAACATTTGGTTTGCAAACAGTGAGGAAGGACCAGCAGTGAGTGAATCAGCTGGTGAACAATCCTCCCCTCTTCCTAAACCACAGCCTAACCATCACGACTGAAATAAAACTCCAAACAACTCATTTTTAAGGTGACAACGCTCCTTTAAGTCTGCAAAAACATTCCCATGTACAATTATTCTCAGAAATATGAGCAAGCAGGAAACACGCGCACGCAGGGTGTGCCTGACCTAATTCCAGCCCCACACTGGGAACAGGATGGATTTCTACTGGAACTGCACCTCCTTCCACAGGGGCTAAAGCCTGGCTTTAATTTGTGTCCTGCTTTAACCCCAGATGGTAACTGAGCCCCAAAGTGCCACGTGCTCACTGCTCCCTGGTGGGATGGGGAGAGAACTGGAACAACTCGTGGGCTGAGATCCAGACTTTTCAATAGGTAAAGGAGGAGAAGGTTGTGAGGAGATCCCACAGCACCTTCAGGATCTGAAGGGGCTCTGAGGAAGCCAGAGAGGGACTGCTCATAATGAATTGGAGTGCCAGGCCAAAAGGGAATGGCTCCCAGTGGGCAGGGATAGAGGGGATATTGGGCAGGAATTGTTCCCTTGGAGGGTGGGCAGGGCTGGCACAGGGTGCCCAGAGCAGCTGTGGCTGCCCCTGGATCCTTGGCAGTGTCCAAGGCCAGGTTGGACAGGGCTGGGAGCAGCCTGGGACAGTGGGAGGTGTCCCTGCCATGGCAGGGGGTGGAATATGATGAATTTTAAGGTTCCTTCTAACCCAAGCCACTCTGGCATTCTGTGTCTCTATAAAAGCTGTGCATGCAAGTAAAGCAAAAAAGGAATTAATTCCCCATTTTCCACGGTCAGGAAGGTGTTCAGCCATGCCCAAGAAAGCAGGGCTCCATCACTTGGGAAAAATAACACCATCACTCCTTAACATCCCCCCTGTTCCTCCTTCCCCAGCTCTACATGCTGAGCATGATGCCCTAAGGAGTGGAACATCCATCCCTGGGTCAGCTGGCCTGGCTGTTCCCCCCCAGCCACTGGTGGGTGGGGAGCAAAAAAAGGCCCTGGCCCTGTGTGAGCCCTGCTCAGCAGTAACTAAAACACCCCTGTGTTATCAACCTCTATTTTCCAGCAAAAATCCAAACCACAGCCCTTTATAAGCTACTCATAAGAAAACTGACTTTATATCAGCCAAAACTAGACTAAATTCTTAAAAGGTCTCCTTAGAATATGTCAAAAGTTTGTCTAAACATAAAAAGCAGAGAAACAAATTAGCAATGACTGACTTTCTACTTTGGAGAGAAAAAGGGCAGTCTCATGGATTTAAGATATTAAAAGAGAAGTGTTTCCTGTACCTAAGGATTAGGGGAGTCCTGTAAGGTTTAAACCACAGCAGGGAATGCAGCACAGAGATCTCCCCATGGCTGGGTAACACTGGCTAAGTAAAAAAACAGCCATCAAATTTGATAGGAAAAATTATAATATTGCAAGTAGGTAGCAATCCAACTTCTAATTTTTATAATAATTGTTTGCTTCTGATCATCAGATGAAGACTTTCCCAGAAAGAGAGAAAAAGAGAAAAAAATCAATGATTTTGCCTGTCAGCTCAGTTCACCTGCAATAAACCCTTCCCAGTCACAGGGAGGTATTCCAGAGGGCAGTGCAGAGGGACAGGAACTCATCCAGTAGAAAGAATGGCAAAAAGTGAAATGTTCTCCTCTATTAAAAAATCAGACCAGGCCTGATGGCTCATTCTGTGACTACAAAGGACCTTAAAGCCCCCCCCAGTGCCACTCCCTGCCATGGGACACCTTCCACTGTCCCAGGCTGCTCCAAGCCCCATCTAACCTGGCCTTGGACACTTGCAGGGATCCAGGAGCTTCCCCACCCTCCCAGGGAAGGATTCCTTCCCCATATCCCATCTAACCCTGCCCTCTGGCAGTGGGAAGCCATTCCCCTTTGCCCCAAGCCCCTCTTAGAGTCCCTTTAAGCACTAGAAGAGGGTCTAAGATCTCCCTGGAGCCTTCTCCTGTCCAGGCTGGACATCCCCAGCCCTCCCAAGCAGGGAAATCAGCATTTCCAGGCTGAGCCCTAAGCACTGAACCAACGGAGATGCTCAGGGCAAGGTGAGACTTGGCAGGTGTGGATACACCTGTAGATACACCTGGAGCACTGGAGAACAACATGGAAGTGCATTCACCTGGTCTGCACCAGAGAGGAAAACATCTACCTGCAGCCTCCACATGCTTTTCACAAACCTCCCACTGATCCTCATTTCATTTTCCCCACACAAACACAAGCAGACAATAAAAGCTGATTTATAGGTTGAACCAGCACAGGCACATGACAAAAAGCTTTTCCCTTGTTATGAAATAACTCTATCAATATACAGAGGATTCGTTTTCCATCTGGCTTCAAATGATAGATGGAAAATAATGTCCAGCAGTCCTGATGCAATGCAGGACAGCCCGAAAATGTTGGCAAGAGACAGCAAGGAGGCTGATGAAATGCTTGATTGTTTCTCCCATTCTGTGCATAGTGCTGCACTGTTAGCAAAGTTTACTGACTTACTCATTTACTTCAGACTCAACAAAAATCCACTGTTTGTACAAATGCAATTCAAAACTACAGCTGGCAATATGGGTTGAAGGGTTTAACACTGCACTTGCACACCTTGATTTAAGACCTGGGGGCCACCAGACCCTTCTGTCAGCACCAGCACTCAGCTCATGCACTGAACTGACCCCTCATCAGTGCCCCACACTCATGGCAGCTTTTCTTTTGCCAATTTACTATCATCAAGACAGATACCTGCAGAAAAATAATGGAGATTTATTAACTGCACATAACCTATTACAGACTTTCCCAAAATAGGAAGGTCACATCATGGCAACCTCGTCAACACAACAGATGAAATTCATCCAGCAACCTTCCACCACAGGAGCAAAATTCCTCATCACAGCAACAAGTCACTGCTTTTTTATTTCCCTCCCTCTGAGGCCCTGGGCATTCATGTTAGAGAGCAAACCCAAGTGAACTGTAAAGGGTGTTTCCTCACAATACTGGAATAAACACAGTCATCTGAAAAATTATATTTGATCCTCATAAGGAGCTTCTTACCATTATGGCAATGGCAGCCTCGCCAGTGCTGTCTGATTAAATTCAGCACTTTTAATAAAGCTGGCCATACCCATATAGAACACACACCTCCACCCTTGGCAGAAGGTTGGAGCATGCATATCTGATCAGGGAAAAGGGAAAAAAACTGTGGCAAAAGATGAGCTGTTGCAAATATAAGCAGGATATTTTTGTCCAGAGATGGGAAAAACAAGTGTTCCCTGCTAAAATAAACAATACTGAGCTAAATACAGTTTTAAGGCAGGTGACACCTGTGAGTTACACTTTCTCTTCACCTGTGTTAAATTAAACTACAAATACTCAGGTGAAAGCCTACAACAGGAGTAAGTACCACAGAGGAGAGTTTGGCTGTGTTCTCTGTTCTACCATTTGCTGCAAAAGTACTTCTAAAGCTTTCAGAAAATCCCACACACTCCAGTAAAGCATAAAAGCAAGAGCTGCCTTATCCCTCTGGATTTAAAAAAGCTTCTATTTCTTAACTTTTGTTCTCAGGCAGTTAAATCAAACTTGCCTCCAAATTCCTATTATTTCAATTCCTGCATTTACATAATGAGGAGTCCAGTTCTTCACTTATAAACTGCAGCAAACAGCGTAAGGACAAGAGTATTTCTGAGGGAGTTCTAGCAGAGAATCTGATCCACCTGCAACCACCGGGAGCTGGGAGCAGAACTGCTCACCCACATTCCCTGGTGTAACTCCGGAGCAAACCCTGTGCCAAGCACCCCTCACTTACTGCCGGCTCATCCGTGCTCGCTGCAGCGCGATGCCAAAATCCCGCCGGAGCAGAGGGAAGCGGCCGGAGTTTAAACTCCGGGAGCAGCGCCGGTCCCTCCCCCGCAGCCCCGGCGGCTGATTCACGGCAAAGTTTCAGGTTAAAAGTCCCAGCAGATGATTCATGCCAAGTTTGAATGTAAGTATGTGCTTTTCAGTAAATGCTTCCTGAATCTCTCTCAGATTCCTCATTCTCAACAGGAATTGTGCGGTAGAAAAGGCTCGGTTGTATTAACCCCTTGATGCCATTTGGTAAAACACTCATCTCTTAGGCAGGGAGGAATGAGCCACTGGAATTTTTGGTTATGTGTCGCTGTGCGGGACGCAAGGACACACAGGACATACTCTTTTGAAAAAGTGAAAACAAGGTATTTATTAAACATCTGACTCCAATATTTATAGCATGTCCAGAAAGACCAGGAATTGAAGAAGAAGGCTGACACCTCTCCTATCCCATTAGTAAAGACAATTGTCCATCAGTTGTTTCCTCACAGGAAAAGTATGAAAAACAACTTCATCTTATAAACAAACTATTAATAAAGACACTTCAAAGTGTGAAAAAGAAGCTAGTTACAGTAAAAACAACCAGTTAGAAACTGCATTAAAAAAAGCCTAAAAAATCAAGGCGACAGTTATGTACATGTTATAAATGAGAAGCTTGACTAGGCCAATATTCAAGCAGTAATCAATTTATTAATTAATATGGTAAAAT
>VZTB01011191.1:163925-176426 GCA_013397245.1 Thryothorus ludovicianus | reverse complement strand
CCGCCCACGCCGCCACGTGATTGGGCCAGCTCTCTGATTGGCTTCTCAGTGGGCCAATGGAAAGCGGAAAAGCACGAGGGGGCGGGGCACGAGAGGCGGGAGCCCGCGGGGAGCGGAGCCCNCAGTTAGGTGCAGTTTCCTCCCAGCCCAGCCCAGCGTCCTCCCAATCCGGCCCAGCCTCTTCCCAGTCCGGCCCATTCTCCTCCCAGTCCGGCCCAGTCTCCTCCCAGTCCGACACATTCTCCTCCCAGTCCGGCCCATTCTCCTCCCAGTCCGGCCCATTCTCCTCCCCGTTCGGCCCAGCCTCCTCCCCGTTAGGTGCAGTTTACTCCCAGCCCCGCCCAGCGCNAGTTTCCTCCCAGCCCAGCCCAGCGTCCTCCCAATCCGGCCCAGCCTCTTCCCAGTCCGGCCCATTCTCCTCCCAGTCCGGCCCAGTCTCCTCCCCGTCCGGTCCAGTTTCCTCTCCCAGTCTCCTCCCACAGCCTATTTTTGTCCCTCAAAGCGCGTCCCAGTCCCATCCAGTCCCTTTCAAGTCTATCCCAGTGCTCGCCCGCACATCCCAGTCTATGCCAGTGCCCCCGCAGTGGTTTCCAGAGCGCTTTTAGCGCCCCTTCTGTTCCTAAAAGTGCTCTTCTTGTCCCTCCCAGTCCCATCCAATCCTGTCCTAGCGCCTCCCAGTCTATCCCAGTGCCTTAACAGCCCACTCCCACTGCCCTTTATGGCTGTAGAAGTGCCTCACAGTTCTTCCCAGTCCTGAGCAATCCCTCCTAAATCCCAGTCAATCCACTCCCAGTCTATCCCAGTGCCCTCCAAGTCTACTCCAGTCACTCCCAGTCACTCCATTACCCACTCAGTCGCTCCCAGTGCACCTTTTGTTCCTAAAAGTGTCCTTTTTGCCCTCTTCAAAGCCGATCCAATCCCCTCCCAGTTACCTTAGAACGCCACAACCCGTGTGTCCGCCCATCACAGGGTGTGCGGGGGGCAGGTGGGCAGCCTCCAGGTGCGCTCCCACCTCCCCTTGCTCCGGGGCCGGGCCGCAGTTTTCCCCCTTTTCCCCGCCCGCGGCAGCGCTGCCGGGGATGATCAGTGATGGACAGGGATGGACACGGATGGACAGGGATGGACACGGATGGACAGGGATGGACACGGATGGACAGGGATGGACACGGATGGACAGGGATGGACACGGATGGACAGGGATGGACACGGATGGACAGGGATGGACACGGATGGACAGGGATGGACACGGATGGACAGGGATGGACACGGATGGACAGGGATGGACACGGATGGACAGGGATGGACACGGATGGACAGGGATGGACACGGATGGACAGGGATGGACACGGATGGACAGGGATGGACACGGATGGACAGGGATGGACACGGATGGACAGGGATGGACACGGATGGACAGGGATGGACACGGATGGACAGGGATGGACACGGATGGACAGGGATGGACACGGATGGACAGGGATGGACACGGATGGACAGGGATGGACACGGATGGACAGGGATGGACACGGATGGACAGGGATGGACAGTGATGAACCCCGGTCCCGGAGCTGCTCCCGGGTGTCCCGGGGTCCCTCCGCCCCGTGTGCGCTCCCCGGGCCCGGCCCCGGGCGCTGCCCCCGGCTCTCTCCGGCCTCCCGAGGCTCCGGGCTCGTTTCGATTTCGGTTTTGTCCAGGATCGAGCCGCGGCGGGGACGGGAGCTGTGAGCGCTCCGGACCCCGGGGCCAGGCGGGGAGCGGCCGCCCCCGGCCATGCAGGTAGGAGCCGAGCCCTCGTCCTCCCTCGGGATTCCTCCTCCTCATTACGGCTGGAAGTTCATGCCCTGGGGGGTGACCCCGTACTCCAAAACGGCCCCAAAAGAGCCTCCGTTCCCTTCATTTGGTTCTGAGCAAAAAGCTGCTCTCATGCATCTGGGGGTTCCTTTCCTTTTTTATCCCCCTTTTTCTTACATTCCCACTCGAACGCCCCCAAGGACAGTATTTCCTCTCGAAGCAAATAAAAGCCATCTCAGAAAAGTCTGAAAGCAGCTAAGCGGGGATAAATGCAAGAACATAAAATTAGTATAGCATAATAAAAACTCAGAATGTATCTCATGGCCTAGAAATCTTTAGGAGCAAGAAAAATACCAGATTTGTTCTGGTTTTCCTGTAAATCTCGTTTGTGAGAGAGTCACACTGATGAGAGAAAATTATAATAACTTTTAGATAGTTCTAGACAAAATACACTGCTAATTTCTTTCACTTTTATTTTCCCCAAAGCTTATTGCTTAGAGTGAATCTGAAAGACAGTTTGCATTGTTGCCAAGTCTGCTCAGATTTTGTTCTGGAGTCTCACTGTTCTCCTCATGTAGTGTCATGTAGCTGCTAAATCCAACCCAGTGACAGCCAGTGACCACCAAATTGTCCTTCTGCTGAACAAACCCCCTCACCAGCCTGCTGCCTTCCACCTGCTGTCACTCCCAGGGAAGCATTTTTGCCTGGAGTGATGCACTCCTCTCTCCTGTTCTCCTGATTTTGGGAGCTTCAGCTTTGCGTTTAAGATGTGTCCAACTCCCACCTCCTCACCCCTCATTTTCAGGGGGCTCAACTCCTTTGAGGGGTGGCTGCTCTAAATCACCTGCAAAAGCCTGCCTGAGCCTGAAGTGCTGAGAGTTGATAGCTGCTTCAGAAAATACCATTTGACAGCAAAATTGTTAATTTTCCAGTGAGTGAAGCTGAGAAATTGCTGGGATTCACATTAATAGGTTTTTAAGGGGAAACATTATCTGCTTGGCTGCTGGTAATATTTCAAGATCTAGATGTGGCTGGAAGCAGGATCTGAGCTCCCTTCTGGCTCTCATACCCTGGCTGAGGGGGAAAAGTAATTCTTGAGGGGCCAGAACTCCATGGACAGTGAGCAGGAGGAGCTTGCATCTCCCTGAACCATGGGATGGCCTTTTCCACTTCTGCCCAAATTATCTCTGGGGACAGAGAGAGAGATCTCTCCATATGGTGTTTTCAAGACAAAATCAAAGCACTGTTGCCAGATTTATTTTCACAGCTCTAAAGAACTGAAGTGCTCTCCTAAAACTTTGAGCATCCTTGGAGCGTCAGAGGGTCCTGCAGGAGCAGGGACCAGCACAGGCACTGCAGGCTCTGCCAGTCTTAGCTCCATCTTCCACCTCCCTGCAGCCATGGGGAGTGGGAATGGATAACCCCCATCCAGAGCCTGAATGAGGGCAGGTTCCTCTGCTGGAGAGCTGCAGAGAGAGAGGGATCTCTGGCTGCTAAAGCTGACTTGGGCAACCAGGGGTTCATCCTGGGGCTGGGATGAGGAAAAGTGGGAGGAAGAGCTGCAGACAGCGCATCACATCACTATGAGAAACCAGTTTGGAGATACTGGGGCAGGTAGAGGCACCTCCAGAGCAAAGGCAGGAGCAGAGCTTGGAATTTCCCCCCACTGATGTACCTGATCTCTTCTCCAGGGCAAAGTGGCCATCAGCTCTTCCAGCCCCGTGGCAGCAGTATCATTACCCACCCCATCCCAGGGCAGACCCTCACCCACCAGCACTGGGGAGATCTTCAGGCTTCCAGGGAGGCTGAGTGAGTAGAGGTTAAGCAAGCCAATGCTCCTCAAAAAGGAGTTCCCATGGGGTGGCACGGGGTGGGTACAGCCATGGTGTCCTACCCAGGGACCATTCCCTGCTGGCAAGGGGTCCAAGGCTTGAGCAGGGTTCATTTTCTCTCTTTGTGGTGTTTTTGACCTGGGAGTGCTTAATATTGAGGGAAAGTTTGGTGATGGTGGAGGAGCCCCACCCTGCCACTCACCTCAGAGGACAGAGTTGTTTCAGAGGCTGCTCCTGGTTTCAGGAATCCAGCCCTCCCTGTGGAGCAAGGATGATGTGATCCACTGGCTACGATGGGCTGAGAAGGAATATTCCCTGCGGCCCACGGACGGGAGCAAGTTTGAAATGAACGGCAAAGCCTTGTGCATCCTCACCAAGGATGACTTCAGACACAGAGCTCCGAGCTCAGGTCAGACCCAGGGCAAGGGCTGTGTGGGCATCATCCCAGCACAAGGTGTGCTCTGCTGAGAGGGCTCCATGGGTCCCAGCAGACGAGGATTTGTGCTGGAGATGGGGACAACTCTTCCTTTCTCTGGTCCGGCTGAACTGCAAATACTTTGGGGTGGGGAATAACCCCACACTGGGTAGTTCAGAATCTCAGCAACATTGCCTGAGAGGGACCATTGTCCAAAGTCACCTGTCTCTGTGGGACATGCAAGGACACACATGGACACTTTCTTTGGAGAAGGCTGAAAAACTATTTATTAAAACATCCGACTCCACATTTATAGTATTTCCACACAGACCAGGGATTGGAGGAGAAGGCTGACACCTCTCTCATCCCGTTGGTCAAGACAACTGTCCATCAGTTGTTTTCCACACCAAGAGAAAGTATGAAAACCTCATCTTGTCAAAACAGACTTTTGATAAAGACACCCATGTGTGTGAGAAAGAAACTAGGAACTGTGAAAAACAGCAAGTTAGAAGGAGCCTCAGAAAATCCTGAGGAATCAGGGTGACAATCACCTGAGCAGAGTTTCCTTCCCTGCAGGGGATGTGCTTTATGAAATACTCCAGTTCATTAAGACTCAGAGAAGAGCTCTGGTGTGCAGCCCCTTGCTGAACTCACCCTTCAGGAGAGCCAGGAGCACAGAGGAAGGTATGAGGGTAGAAAAACATCCTGGGAGAACAGCAGTGTCCAGCAGGTAGAACCTGCCTGCAGCCCCAGTGTGCAGCACACACCTGGGGCTTGGAGCTCAGCCTGCTGAAACCATCCCACACCACCCGAGAGAGGCAACCAGTCCAGGTCATCTGGGAACTTTGTAGTGATGCAGTGGGTCAGAACCAGTGCCAGGCAGCACCAGGGGGTCCGTGGCAAACTGGCAAGGCTCTCACTTCCCTAAGAAGTCTGCCTGCAGTTGAGATTTGGGTCAGGGAGGGTCAAAGCCAGGCAGAGGCAGAGCCCTGCTGCAGACTTGTCCTGCAATATAGCTGGGAAAGGGCTGAGGAACTGGGGCTGAGCTTACACAGAACCACTGTGTCAGTGGGTGGGGTGGAGAGAGACCTCAGGTGAGGTTAGTGGGGGCCAGTGAGGCTCCTTCGTGCCCTTGGGGGACCCAGCCAGGAGTTGGGGTGGGGTTAGATTGGTGTCAGGGGCTGGATGTGTGTGCAGGTGGATCTGGGAGCACTGTCCTGGGCTCTTCTGCTGGCTCATGTACAAGATGATTAACGTATGAAGTCCCCACAGCAATTTACCAAGGGGTGCCTATGCTCTGGGGCATTTTCCCATTCCATTTTTTCATTCTACATCTGACCCTTACCCTGCTTGGCATCTCCTCTAACCCTCCTGGACTTTCTGCTCCTCCAGCCTTAGGAAAAGCTCAGGTTTTCCTCAGCACCCTCCTCCTCTGCCTGCTCTGGTCTCAGGCTGATAATCACCCCAGGCTGACCCTCCCCTCCTGTTTCAGGGCTTTGCAAGGTCTGGGACCTGCCCTAATGAGCCACAGGGTGCTTACAGGGGTTTTTTGCAGGTGCAGACTGCAGTGCTGAGGCTGCCCCAGTTGTTTCCTCGTGGCTGGGCAGTGCAGAGCAGCCCCTGTTCCACAGCCACACGCAGCCACTGAACCTCTCCCACCACAGCTCAGAGAGGAGCTGCAGGCCAGCTGCCATCTGCTCTTTTCCTGCTACCCTGTCGGCCCCAGTGGACGGGAAAATTGCAGGTAATTATGGATTTATAGCCTCGTTCCTTGGGGAAATGAGATGGTGCTTTGTCCTGTCTGCCCATCTGTCTCCCTTCCCCTCATTCCATGCTTTCCCACCTCGCTTTCCCCACCTGAAAAATTGTGACTGCCCTGAGATCTCGCCGTGTGAGCGCTGGGTTCTCTCCGTGTGCAGCCCTGCTGCTGAGCCAGCCCCGCTGGGGCACGGTGGGAGCTCTGTGACCCCCAGTTCCCCCGTGCTCAGACTGCAGGCTGCTCTGGGAGTACGTGTACCAGCTGCTGTCCGACCGCCGCTACGAGCCCTACATCCGCTGGGAGGACAGGGACGCCAAAATCTTCCGCGTGGTCAACCCCAACGGGCTCGCCCAGCTCTGGGGCAACCACAAGGTAAATGCAATGGAGAGCAGCTTTGTCATCCCTGAGAATGAATTTGTCATCCCTGGGTTTCTGCGTGTCCCTGTTCCCCAGAGCTGATGCCCAGGGACTCGGACAGGGACACAGGGGGTGCAGGGTTAGTGAGAGATGCCAGCCTGGTGGTTGAAGAGGGACTTTCTCATCCCTTGGAAAGCAAACCATGAAGCCAGTCTGGGTCAGGGACCCACACTACAGACCCACAAAGCACCTCAAATGTCCCCTGTGTGGCCCTGCTGCACACTGACCCAAACCAAGTGTTGTTGCTCGCTCTTGCTCAGCACCCCACAAATCTTTTCTCCTTCCAGAACCGGGTGAACATGACCTATGAGAAGATGTCACGAGCACTCAGACACTACTACAAACTCAACATCATCAGAAAGGAGCCAGGGCAGAAGCTGTTGTTCAGGTGAGGTGAAGCAGAACAGAGAAATGAGCTGCCTGGGGCAGCATGGATGGGGCACAGAAAGGTGATGAACTCCAGATGTTGGCAGCTGCTTCATCCAGCAACATCCTCCCCTGCACATCCTCCAGTGGGTTTGTGTCCAGGCTCTGTCCTGTGCCAGCTGGCACCTCAGTGCTTCCTGGGATCCCAAGGATGGCAAATCCCCTCTGAGCGAAAGAGCTCAGCTGATCACAGAGTCATGGAACGGTTTGGGTTGGGAGGGACCTTACAGCTCATCCCATTCCACTCCCTGCCATGGGCAGGGACACCTTCCACTCTCCCAGGTTGCTCCAAGCTCTGTCCAACCTGACATTGTTGAGGGCAAAGGCTCCAGCATTTACAGCCTGGTTTGGGGCTGGGTTTGGACATGCTCTTAAAGTCATCGCAAAAACATATTTCAGGTTTTTGAAGACTCCTGGGGAGGTTGTCCATGAGAAATCCAGCAAGCTGGAGCAGCTGGAGAATGAGGACCATGAAGATTTGAAAGAAGACCCACTGGAGGTTTCACCATAATAAATCTTTGGAGGCTTCACTTCAGTGCATCACAGAGAGACTTGTGCTGGGCAGTGCTGGTGTCTCTTGCCTCTCCTGGACAGAAGGTCACAGAGCTGGCCTGGATTTCAAACCCTGCTGTGAGCCAAAGCTGGGGCTTCATTAGCAAAACACACCCAGAAGCTGTCCCCCAGCCCCAAAATTGCAGGTGTTTGTTCTCCTGCTGGTTCCTCTCCTGCCCTTCGGGAGGGAATGTGATATTTTTGCTCTGAAATTTTGATGCTTATCTTTAAGGTCTAAACTTGTGGAAAGGATCCCTCTGCTCTCCTAGGGAGATGGGCTGAGCAGAGCACGAGCTCTGGGCCCAGCATCTGCTGCTCTGTCCCCAGCTGTGAGTGTCCTGCCCTGAACCTGAGCCATTTCCCCAGCCTGGACATGGACTGGTACTGCAAATGTGGGGCATGCTGGAATCTCACTGGCTCCTGTGAGGTTGCTCCTGGGATTAAGGTTAGGAGTGTGCTGAAATACCTGCCTGGATCAGACCTGGCTGAAGCTCCAGGCTCTGTGGTTGCCTGTACCTGGTATTCACTTTAATCCCTTCCCCTCCAGATAATGACTTTTGTAATTAATTTTGTGACTAAACAATATGAGAGAAACAAAGCCAGTAACAAATAAGACCCCACCCGTGGTCAGATATGGTTTTATTTGCTTTGAGTTTGAAGCAGGAATACCTGAACAGTGTCTTTATATGAGTGTGTGTGTGTGAAAACAGAAAATACCCACTACTATTTTCACTTTGCTTTCCACAGAGGAAATAAAATGCGGTGACTATAAGTTTGAAAATCTCACTTCTTGCTGTTTGAAGGGCTGAAACTGGGAAATCCAAGCTTTCCTCATTTAAAACCAGTTCCTGTGGGCACCCAGATCTCATCCTCAACATCTTTTGGCAGCTCCTAAGCCAGAGGTCACCAGTCTGAGCTGCTCAGCAGCTGATGAGTGAGCACAGCTTAAACACATGGTTGTACCATCAGGTTTCCACCAAAACTGGTTACTGCCAACCTGAAACTACAGTCCCTTTGGCTGTAACTGGTCTTGGTCCTGCAAAACTACTTTACTGGAGATGCTGGTGGGCAGGAGCCAGTAAGAGACAGTGTGGGATGGGTGGGGGCTGGATGGCAAAGGCCCTGCAGCACATCTCTGGAAAACTGGCTGAGGAGATTCACTGCCAGAAAAAATCACCAGCTCATCGGGAGAACAGAGGTGTCTGAAAACCCAAGTGGTGGAAGAGAAGGAAATGAGCTCTAGTGGGGCAAATGAATGTGAGGTCACAGTCTGGGGGAGATCCTGGCGAGGAAGGGAGGCCACAATCCCTGCTAAGAAAGGGGGCTAAAGGCCACCCAGCACCCCCCAAGCTGCAGCCTGGGAATGCTCTGCAGCAGGAAGGGGCAGTGAAGCACCCAAACCTCATCCTTCCCTCCACAAAGGATGCTTTTTGTCCCAGGGAAGAGTCAAACCAAATCTTTCTCTGGGCGAAATCCTTCAGCTTTCATGGGACAGCAGATCTCCTTCCCTGGGAACTGTAAGATCTGAGCCCTGTGCCACTCCTGGGAAATGCACCCATGGGTGCATTTTTCCAGATCTCTTCTTTCCACTCCACTTCCTTGCAGCAGAAACACCCCTGATGGCTCCTGAGGATCCCACTGCTTCTTCCACCTGTGTGTTTGTTTTGTTGGAGCAGGTGACAGTTGGTGGCCCTGGTTCTTGTGCTGTGCTCACAGGGAGTGTGCGACGTGACCTCTCTTTACCTGCTTTTCCCTTGATGACTAAAGGTCACTTTGGGCTTGGCTGGGGATTTCCTTTCCTGGCTGGGAAGCTGCCAGAATCCCTTAACCCCCCCCCTTGTGCCTCCTTGAGCAGCTCCAGAGGGGTCCTGGGGGTGACAATCCAAGGGCATCTTTGCAAGGATGGGTTGGAAGGATGAGCTTTGTCCACGCTCCTAGGAAGCTTTCGTGTACCTCCTGGAGAAATATTTGTCTTTCCCTGTGATACACAGAGGCAGGAGGGCTGTAAACCTGCAGCTTTCCTGGAACAGGAGCCCATCCCTGTCAGTAAACAATGGAGTAACCACTGCCTGTGCCAGGGCGTTTGGGGAGGGGGTGTGGGGTGGGACAGCACATGGCTGCCCGTGACTTTTGGCATGGCTGGAGTTCAGGGGCTGTGAAACACAGACAGGTGTCTCCTGTGGGCCTTCCCAAAGGTTTCCAGGTGCTTCATTCCCTGGAGAACATCAGCCACCCTTCAGCAGCCCCACATCTGCTGGTGCTTGGGGCAGGGCATTGCACATTGCTCCTCTGCTGGGGGAAGCAGCTAAAACCACACCCAGGGCTGGAGGAAAAGAGGATTTGCTTTGGGGGCTGTTGCCCACCACCCTCTTGGATCAGAGGAACTGCAGAACTGGGCTGAGAGATTTCCACTGAGGCCACGTGTTGGTTGGGGCAGGGAGCAGTGGCTCCCCTCAACACCTCTGCCGTGGTCCAGGTGTTCCCCTCAACACCCCTGCCATGGTCCAGGTGTTCCCTTCACACCCCTGCCATGGTCCAGGTGTTCCCCTCACCTCTCCCATGGTCCAGGTGTTCCCCTCAACACCTCTGCCATGGTCCAGGTGTTCCCCTCACCTCTCCCATGGTCTAGGTGTTCCCCTCAACACCTCTGCCATGGTCCAGGTGTTCCCCTCCACACCTCTGCCATGGTCCAGGTGTTCCCCTCACCCCTGCCATGGTCCAGGCGTTCCCTCTACACCTCTGCCATGGTCCAGGCATTCCCTCTACACCTCTGCCATGGTCCAGGTGTTCCCCTCACCCCTGCCATGGTCCAGGCGTTCCCTCTACACCTCTGCCATGGTCCAGGCATTCCCTCTACACCTCTGCCATGGTCCAGGTGTTCCCCTCACCCCTGCCATGGTCCAGGCGTTCCCTCTACACCTCTGCCATGGTCCAGGCATTCCCTCTACACCTCTGCCATGGTCCAGGTGTTCCCCTCACCCCTGCCATGGTCCAGGCGTTCCCTCTACACCTCTGCCATGGTCCAGGCATTCCCTCTACACCTCTGCCATGGTCCAGGTGTTCCCCTCACCCCTGCCATGGTCCAGGCGTTCCCTCTACACCTCTGCCATGGTCCAGGCATTCCCTCTACACCTCTGCCATGGTCCAGGTGTTCCCCTCACCCCTGCCATGGTCCAGGCGTTCCCTCTACACCTCTGCCATGGTCCAGGCATTCCCTCTACACCTCTGCCATGGTCCAGGTGTTCCCCTCACCCCTGCCATGGTCCAGGCGTTCCCTCTACACCTCTGCCATGGTCCAGGCATTCCCTCTACACCTCTGCCATGGTCCAGGTGTTCCCCTCAACACCCCTGCTATGGTCCAGGTGTTCCCCTCAACACCCTTGCTATGGTTCAGATTCTTCCCTCCACACCACCATCATGGGTCAGATCTGCAGCTGCTGTCTTTTGGTGCCCAGGTTGATGGCTCGTGGTTGGTTGAAGGTTTGAAGGGATCTCTGTGGCCATGTAAAATACAGTGGCCTCCTACACCAGGTCAGGCTGGCTGTGGCTTTGGCTGGCCGAGCCTAGAAGACCTCCAAGGGAGGATATTCCCAACCCCTCTAGAAACCCATTTGAGATTGTCCCAGCCTCCTGCAGAGGAGATTTTTCCTGATGTCCAATCTCAGCCTGCGTCTTCCCAAGGAATTCACGTGCTTTGATCCCAGCCTTCTGAATCTGTTGTTGCCCTCTGCACCTTGCAGCTCCATGTAGGGAATGCCTCTCCCTTGTTTTTTTTCTGGCTTCTGAAGCAATTTCCTGTGCAGAAGCTGGTTATCCCCTGCTCTGTTAACAAACCCTGTTCCCATGGGTTTAGTTCTGCTTTTCCCCCCAACGTCACTGGCCTGGGTGCTCCCCCCCCGACTGCATTTCCTGCCAGCTTCCTTGTTCTCTCCCAGCACTGACAAGAAAAGTGGATGAAAAATTCAGGTCCAGGTCTCTTGCCCCCACTCTGGTAATGAGATTTTGGTTTATCTCAGTCTCCTGCATCTTTTTCTTGTGCCTCTCTCCCATTAGGTTTGAACACGTCCCAAATCCCAGGAGGGATCTGAGCTTGCATAAAGGTCTCGGTCCTGAATCACATTTCAGGTGAAGATTTTTCCTGGAATTTGGCTCTCCCATCTTCTGGCTGTGTCTGGTAGAGGCCATACATCAATGCTGATCCCCAGGTGAATCACGAGCAGGGATGGAGTTTGAGCTCAGCCTTGGGTGATCTCCAGTAGAAAGATCTCCAGACTGGAGATGGCCAAACTGACCCACGGCTGGAGTGGATGTGGTTTTTGGTTTTATGGAACAAAATAGATTATGAAACCTCTCCTCACCCCCTGGAATCGACCTGCTTGTGGAAGGATGTGGACAAGAGCTGGGAAGCAGCCTGGGAGCTCCTCATCCATTTATCAGCAGATGGGGATGCTGAAAAACTGGGCCAGGTAATTCCTAATCAATACCAGACTCTGATTCAGCCGTGTGGGCTCAGGAGAAATGGAGGGATGTGGTCTGGATCTCTCAGGATCAGGAAATTACGGCACAGAGAGTTTATAGAAAGAGAAATAAAACAGTCCTGAAGTGTTCTGCCTGCAAGCTGAACTCCGTATCAGAACAGAAAATTTTTATCCAGGAGACACCTTGGCTGAACATCATTCCGGCTGAAAACAGCGCTGCTCCGGTGGAAAATCTTCCCGAGGGGTTTTCCTTCCAAAATAAAGGGTTTTTGCAAAGCCCGCGTGTCTGCAGCTGCCGCCCGGTCCGGCCCCATCCCTGCGAGCTGCAGTGCGGGATTTTGCCATCAGATGGCAAAGCGGCGATGGGGAATAGAGGGAAGCACCTGCCGGAGGATGCCACAGCCACGGGAACGGGGCACTGGGGTGGCTGTGGGGCCAAACGGAGCTTTGGTGTCGGATTTGCTCGGCCCAGGGCAGCTTGTGGGTGTTGGGCTGGGCAGATCTGCCCGGTGGGAGATTTTCCATCCCCGGGTGAGGCTGAGTGGGAGCCACGGGAGTGGGAAGGATTTGGGGCTGGTTCGTGTTTTAGGGTGGAGGCACGGGCTGTCTGAAGGACCCCAGGTGGGTGTCAGAGGTGTCTCAGCCCAGCCATGCCCAGTGTTGTGCAAGAACCTGGCAGTGCCGTGTCCCAGAGCATCTGCGGCCCCTCAGGAGCCACCTGGGAGCTCCAGGGCTGTGAGCAGGGCTCTCTGCTTCCTGCACTGAAACCCAGGGCTGTGAGCAGGGCTCTCTGCTTCCTGCACTGAAGCCCAGGGCGGCGAGCAGGGCTCT
>VZTB01011191.1:117668-163890 GCA_013397245.1 Thryothorus ludovicianus | reverse complement strand
CCAGGGCTGTGAGCAGGGCTCTCTGCTTCCTGCACTGAAACCCAGGGCTGTGAGCAGGGCTCTCTGCTTCCTGCACTGAAACCCTGCTCAGCTGAGAGCGTTGTGACTTCCCCTCACTGAAACAACCCAGAAGAGCCCATTCCGGGCATCACACCCAGTAAAAAACAACAAACCAAACCAAACCCAAAGCCAAACAGCTGCCTGAGATAGCTGGTCTCAAAGGGCAGTGCTTATACCAGGTGACAGTTGATTTTATGTTGTTTTGCTGCTACTTGTCATAAGGAAATTGTTTTCTCCTCCAGTGAAACTCACGCCCATTCATCTCCACCACGAGGGCGGTGATAGTGGGGATCCCAGGCGGAAGCCTTGGCTGCTCTCCTACCTGAATGGCTGCTAAAAATAGCAATTAACTCAGCCACCAGCTTGGATATAAAAAGGCACCTCCCAGGAGAGCCTGAGATCCCTCAGCACCCGTGGCCCAGGAGCTCGCCTTGAACCCCATCCAGAGGAGCAGAAATACTGATGGAAAGGTAAAAACCAAACCAGCAAATAACCAATGCTGTGGTCAATGTATTGGAAGCAACCACAGTAGGATGGGGGTCGTGGCTTTGCCGTGATTAAATTTAGTGGAATGATTTTTTTATTGAGTGTTTGGTGCTGGCTTGGATGGAGGGAACTTGCCTTTCTGATCCCAAAAGCAGGCTGAGGTGGGCTGGGTGGGTGTGCTGTGTGTTGTGAGGATGATCTTTGGGTCTGGCACAGGCTGATTCCCATCTCCAGGGTGCTCTGCACAGCCAAATGTGCCAGATTCCAGTGCTGGTTCCCTGTGTGCTGTTCAGGGGTGGAGAATTCTGGCTTGGGACTGGTTCTTTGAAGGGTGGAATTGGTTTTGGAGGTAAAACAAGCACGAGGCACCATCATGACTCTCTGGTTTACCAAGAGCAGTGTCTCTGGTTGAATTTTGCTTATAAATGTAGAGAAAAAGGGTGGTGGGAAAGGCAGGGCTTGGTGCTCCGAGCTCTGTTCCCAGCCCTGCTCTGGTGGCAGCTCACAGAAGGGCTGTGTCATCGCAAGGGGATCAAGGCCATTTGTAAGAGCCCACATCCCTTGGCCTCTCCAGGGGCTGGAATGATTTTTGGTGGTCAGTTCTTTAAAGGGAAATACTCTAAATTCTGGGCTCTGTGGCCCACTGGGTGCTCCTGGGGTGTTGTTTTTCAGTGTAGTGTGGGAACACGTTGCCACGGGGCGATGGGATGGTGTCTGGGTGATGTCCTTGCTGGATAAAACCCCCTGGGTGATGACCAGGCTCCTCCTCCAGGATATGCCCAGCCCATCTCCCCCCTCTCCACAGTTTCAGTTCCTTTTATCAACGAGTCTGTGGTTGTAAAACCCCACGAGGGCCGTCTGCATCAGGAGCACTCAGATAACAACCATAAAACTGACTGATCATTAACCAGGAGCATGAACAGCCCAGACACCCTCAGCACCCCTGGCTGCCAGCACGGGGGAGGTTTCCATCCAGCCCAACCCGACTGTGCAGTGGCCTGGGGAAGGCAAAAACCAGACTGAAAATGTTGTTTTTCTCCACAGCAACACACGGGCTCCGGCTGAGGAGATGCCTCAGTGGGATGTGAGGAGCCAGCCTTTGGGCAAGATCCTCTCTCTGGACAGGCGAGAGGCCAAGAAGGTGCTGGAGATTTATGTCAAGCGCTCACTCAGCTGCCATGAAAACTCACTGGTGGCCAAAAAAACCCTTCAGGAGAAAGTCAGAGGGCGAGGAAAGAAAACGAACGGGCTACAACGGTCAGAAAGTGATTTCTGCTCGTACTCATGCTCCAAACCCAGCCCTAGCAAGGACCAGGAGGAGAGACTCAAAGAACCAGAGCTGGAAGAGGCTTTGGGTGATGACAGCAAAGCTCCTCAGGAGGTGCCTAAAGAGGGGCTGAAGGCCAAGAGGAAAAGCACAAAAAACTCTTTCCAGGGCAAAATACAGTGTGTGGGTTCAAAACCAAACTGGCTGAAAGGTTTCTTAAATTTCTTCAAGAAGAGTCCTGAGGACCAGAAGGAAAACACAGGGCAAAAAGCAAAGGAGAAAGATGTCAAAGCTCCTCAGGACTCCAAAGTAGAAGGAGCCAAAAAACACAGAGTAGACTCAAGCACGTCCCCAATGCTGGGCAGAGCCCTGAAGAAGAAACCCAGCCTCAAGAAGGTTTTCTCCCTGAAGAAGCACGGGGAGGAGGAGCGGGCAGAGCCGGGATCCGGGGTGAGGAGCAAGCGGCCCAGCTGCCTCCCCCTGCGGCACGTCCTGGCCCCAGCCCAGCCAGGTGGGACCCCACCCCAACCCCGACCACCCCTGCTGCCAGAGAGACCCTGCTGGGCTTCTCTGGGGAAAGCCATCGTGTTTAGTGCTGGTTTCCAACCCCTTCCCAGGGTTTTCTGGGACATGGGATAGGGTTTGGAGACTCCAATCCCACCCTGCTGCCCAGGCAGGGTTGTTCTGCCCGTGTTTTGGGCACAGTCACCCCAATTCAGCTGTCAGCAGTTATCACCCAAGCAGGAGCTTTCCTCCTCTGCCAACCACAGGTCACAGTGGTTTAGTTAAAACCTGCCTTTGAGTCCTGAGATTAGATCCTAAGCCACCCCAGGGCCAGCCTTAAGCCGCTTGAGGTTTGCCCTGGGGACGGGCGCAGGCAGCTGGCGCGGCAGAGCCCGCGGGACACTCGTGCCCAGCCCAGCCCTTCCCGTGCCAAAGCACAGCCCAGGGGATTTCTGAGGAGCTTTGGTGGATTCAGGGCAGGGAGCAGCTGCTCGGTTGCTTCCTTCGCCTTCGGCGTCCGCTGATCCGGCACCGGCGGCTTTGCCAACGCCGGCAGAACCAGCCCTCACCTTTGGATCCTGTTTGTGTCCTGGCAGGGGAGGAGCAGCCCGATGGGTGCTACAGACAAGTGTCCGAGGGCAGCGAGAGCCAGAGGGGCAGAGCAGCAGGATGTGGGGAGCCCCCCGAGCCCCCCGGCACCGACGGGGTCGGTGAGTGTTGGCCTTGGACAAAAATGGGCAGGAGACTCGACCCTGCCTCAGTCCTGATCCCGGGGCTTTCATGACTCTGAGAGCTGGACGAAGACTTAGAGGGAGATTTTCAGCATCAGGGTTTGATGGGAGGGAGAGGGAGATCCACAGAATCCCAGAATAGTTTTTGGGTTGGAAAGGACTTTGAAGAACACCTCATTCCAGCCCCTCTGCCATGGGCAGAGACACTTTTCACTAGACCACACAAAAGGCAAAATTCAGAAGTAAGAGAGTATTTTTGCTGGCTGAGGGCAACAAGGACAGCAAGGCACTTGACAGTAGGCTGAAATGGGTTTTGGAAGGATGGAGGTAGATAAACATTGCTCAAGGAATTTTTCCTGGGGACTAAACAGAGCATCTAAATGTGTGAGGCTTGGAGAAAGGGCTGGAGATAACCTGGTGTCTCTCCCTGCAGATGAAGCCATCAAGAGAATCGTTGCCCTGCTCCGGAGTGCAGGAGATGAGCTGGACAGGCAGGTGAGAGAATTTTGGGCAGCTGGATGGGGCTGAGGGAATCTGGGCCAAGCTCTGAACTTCTGTAAAACAAACACAGTGACACCATCAACTTCCCCGGGGCAGGAAAACGCTCAGGGAAATCAAGGAAATGTCAGCTTTTCATTCCTTGCCTGGGTGTGACCGTACCTGGCTGTCTGTCCTGGTGTGAAGGTGTCAGCCCCAGGGTGGCACACGGAGCCCTTCCCTCACCACGAGCACTGGCTTGTCCCCCCAGGTGAGGGAGGACGCGCGGCTGCAGCTGTTCTTCAGGGACATGTCCTACAGCTCCTTCAAGAGCCTGGCTGACGCCTACGTGCAGAGGGAGCTGGCAGCCAGCCAGCCCAACGCCACCCCTCAGGAGATCCAGTTTGCCTACACGGTCCATCTCACGGCCACGGTGGCAGGGATCTGCAGCCAGGCTGTCAACAGGGTCATGGGCTTCGGCAGCCGCTACCTGGACGATTCCTTGGTACCCTACGGCAAAATTCTCCAGGTGAGGAGGAGGATGAGCCTGGGGCTGAGCTCCCAGCAGCAAGTTTGGGTGAGTGCCCCAGGGAGCTGTGGCTGCCTGTCTGTGGAAGTGCTCCAGGACAGGTTGGTCAGGGCTTGGAGCAACCTGGGGTAGTAGAAGGTGTCCCTGCCCACACCAGGGGGTGGAACTGGACGAGCTTTAGAGGTCCCTTCCAATCCACAGCATTCCATGATTCTAAGAATGTTTCCTTCTGTCTCAGCAGGAGAGAGAAAAGCTCAAGACAGACCACTGTGACAGCCCGGACTGACAGCGGCTGCTGTGGTGCCTGGGAGCCCAAGGATGAACATTTAGTGGTGGGAGGACAATCCCTGATGGTGACCCGACTGCGGGGTGAACTTCTGAGCTGTGGATTTAAAATCTTGTAAGGAAAACCCCCATGACAGTGCCAGCAGTGTGAAATGCTTGAACTCCACCAGGCTGGGGTGAAGAGTCTGTAAATCAAACAGAGCCCAGATTTCACCCTGTGTTTGTATTTTAGCTCCTGCCAAGTGCTTGTGTTGAACCTCAGGGGTTGTTGCTGTTTGTGCACATGTATTTATTTACCTGCTTTTCTAAATGCATCTGTGAATGCACAACATAATTCTTGCAGTTTCTGCTACCAGTGAAGAATCCAGTTTGGAAAAAAATCTAAAACTCAAATAAATTGGTGCCTAAATGCCAGCCAGGCTTGTCTGCTGGGAGTTGTGTTATAGATGGAATAATGTTTGCTCTGCTCCAGCTGCTGTGGGCTGCTCCTTTCCAGCCAAATTCCGAGTGGCACAAGGGACTCTGAGAGCAGATACACAGTGTTGTCCTGCCACTTTTACAATTTATAGGCCTTCCCTTTCCAGCAGAAGGAGATTTATCACCCAGAGAAGCTTGATCTGATACCAAGAACTGGGTAAAGCTCATTCCCAAGCAGTGCAGGAGCTGTAACATCCTCCAGGACTGAGGGGATTTACAGCTGCCAGGGTCTCACCTATGAGCTCTAAGAAGATGTGAAATGCCAAAGCGATTTAAACCCTAATCACTGTGAATGTTTCCAGCTAATCTTTGCCCAGACCCCTAAGTAGGGCCATGGATTAAGGCAGCTTGGGGCTGGGAAGGGGGAGTTGCCAGGGCTCCGTGTGGTGGCACCTGCAGGAGCATCTCCTCTGCAAGGTTGGGCCTGGCCTGGGGTGAAGGAGATGAAGTTTTGGGGTTAGCACTGTGCAGGAGGGATGTTCTTGTGGGTTGAAGGTGATGGTGGTGGCAAACAACGTGTGGGTCTGTGTCACTGCCACATTTTGGGGTGACAATCCCCATGGGCCACTGGTGGCAGCCCAGGTCTGCCCAGCACCTCCTCCCCTGGAGGAGCTGACCTTCTTGGTCCTTGTAAAACCCAAAGTAGATGAAAATGGGGAAGCAGAGCCCTCACAGGACAGAATCAGCCCTTCCCCACCCAGCCCCACGTCCCCAGAGCCATCAGGGCTCTCTTTGGCAGGGTTGAGTCACCGGCTGCTGAGGGAGGGGGGACACCTTGCAGGGCTCCATCTAATTCAGCCCAGGGTAATTAGGAGTGTGGAAAACATTGAAGCCCACTCCTGGGTGGTGCCAACAACAAGTTTGGTGTCAGCACCATAATTCCTCCTGGCTGGGAACCAATCCAGGAGATTTTACTGTGGGAGAGACTGAAACCGCCCTCGTCTGTTTGCAACAGTCCCGACATTCCCGTTCCCTGCCCAGAGCCCGTGGGGCTGTGCTGGGCTGGGACCAGGGCTGGCTGAGCTGGTGCTGGAGATGTGGTGGGGGTATGGTTGGAGGGTCACAGGGTGCCTCAATTTGTTTTGCATCTGAGCTCGTGCGGTGCCAGAGGTGGGTTGGGATTTGCATGGAGCAGAAAAGAGCTTTGTCTCCTCACTGACTTCCCGGTGGAAAGTCAAATATCCTCTGTCCCAGAGGATATCATCTGATATCATCTTCTATCAGCACGTGGGATGCCAGGGGTAGGTTGGGATTTGGGGTGCCAGGGATGCCAGGGGTGGGTTGGGATTTGCATGGAGCAGAAAAGAGCTTTGTCTCCTCACTGACTTCCCGGTGGAAAGTCAAATATCCTCTGTCCCAGAGGATATCATCTTCTGTCAGCACGTGGGATGCACCTGCTGGTGAAACATCAGAGAGGAAAACTCCCATTCCCTTCTCCTGTGCTAATCCCACAGCTGAACCAAACATTCTCCTCCTCTGCTCACTGGACCTTTTCCCACCCGTTGGGGCAGCTGGGGAAACAAGGAGCCAAACTGCCCAGCCCCTTGCACAACAGGCTCCTGCCCCCCAAAAATCCAGCCCTCTGTGCAGGGATGCTGCTCCAGCTGGGCATAGTGGGATGAGGAGCAGCCACAGCTGTCCCCCAGGGCTGGTGGCTTTTGGAGCCCAGGTCCCTTCCCAAGAGCAATTCCAGCACCTTGGATTAATCTCCTGGTTATAAAATTGAGAGCTGACTGCCTGTGCCCACTGAAGATATTAAGAAGGTTTTAAAGAAGGGCAAGTTATCAGTCCTGGGTGTTTGAGCTGTTTCCAGCTCTCGGCATTACCTTCACCATTCCCTGAACGCTCTGTTGTGACTCCCACAGCACAGAAAATCGCCTCACACAGAAATCCCTGGATCACACACCCCGGCCATCTGCACCCTGGTCCTGCCTGGGCACACACAGCCCTGCACAGCCCCCAGCCCACCCAGTGCTCCTGTGGCCCGGGGGCTTTCTCCCCAAACCATGCCAGGCTGCTGCGTCTCCAAAGCCGTCAGTCCCTGCTAATCCTGCTTTGGCAGGGGGAGGGGAGGGCAGCTTAGAAAATCAGCCCGGCCCTTAATGAGCCAATTAATGCAAAATTTGCTGTCACTAAGAGGATAATGACAAGGTTTCATCTCATGGGAGCATGGAGCTGAGCCAGGCAGGATGATGCTCCTGGATGCTGTCCCGGGCCGTGGTGCTGGCAGCTGAGCAGGGTGCAGGGGAGATTTGGCACCTTGGCCCTCCTGGAGAAGCCCCCCTGACTGAGTGCAGGACACAGCTGTGTGTGGACAGAGGAGTGTGTTCCCACAGCTCCCAGGGGATCATTTATACCTTTCCCAAACCTTGGCAGTCAGGGCTGGTGCAAGGGCTGGGTGAAGCAGGAGCATCCTACACCTCCCTGTGCAGAGCCTGTTGGAGTCCCCGGGGGCCTGAGGCAAAGAATGGGAACAGTTAATGTTATGGATGAATTTTCATCCACCTCAGTTAATGCACAGGGAACATGGGAACATTCCAGCAAACAAACCCTCTGCACTTCCAGTGCCCTGGGAGTGTCTGGGCCAGTCACAGCAACAGGTAATACTTTTGTCTTTTCATGAACTTGCCAGTGCTGAAAGAAAAATCTTTAAGTGGAGGGATTTGCTTTCCCAAGGGCTGGAGGAGCCAGTGGCATGAATCACACAGATCAAAGCTTTGATATCTTCAGGAGGCTGCTGGAGAGGCTGGGGCGTGTGGGAGACTCACCCAGCGAGGGGATCATGAGAAACATCAGACACTGTAAGGACAAGAAATCAGAGGCTCCAGTAAGGCTGTGGAGCTAAAAGCCCTAATTCAGGCAGTTGTTTACCCTCAGGATAATCCCATTCATTATTAGATGTATCTCAGAGTTGGAAACTCCTGTGTTTCCTGACATCCAGGGAGCACCAGAGACCAGCCCAGGCCACTCTGTGATGTTTACCTGGTGGGTTCCAGGCAATGCCCACCTGCTGATGGGCAGCTCCTGCTTCACTTCAACCCAGGGACATTTTGCATGTCAGCGTGGGGGACTCTGCTCCAATTCCTGTCTTGGGGAATGGAGACAATGGAGAGCCTTCTGATGGCTGGAGAAGGCAGGGAAAAATGTATGAAAATTCGGGGTGAAACCCCAAAATTCCCTGTACTGTCCTGGCCAGGCTAGTGCATGGAGACAAGGAAGGAGAGCTCTGTTCCTCACCCACATGCCCACGTTGTGTTGTATACACAATTCTAACCCACGGAATGTTTCTTCTCAGTGTGCAGCTCTGTGGATTTGGACAACAGAAACGACACAATATTTACCAGTACTTAATAAATACATCTGTTAAAATGGCAATTTTTGTTCTGTATGTTGGCAGCAGCATTGGATCATTAAGGCTGAAAAGACAAGAAATGCCTTTCTCCCTGGTTTTATAACTACCCCCTAGGCAATGCAGACAGACCAAAGACAGTTTGATTCTGGTTCAATAACCACAGGTTTGGGCAACGTGGTGCTGCTGTAGGGCCTTACTGAGAGGAGAGAGAAAAACAAACCCAGGTCTTTGGTTTTTGCCCGATGCAAACAATACCCAAGGGTCAGGCAGGGACAAAACTCTTCCAGCAGGGAGCAAATAAAAGGAATATTTCCAAACCTAACCCAATGTAACGCCCTGCATCCACCCCTTGTGTAACACCCTCTGGCTTTAAGTGTCTTATACAAGCCTTTACTCACTCAGTACTGAGCTGTGCCTAAGCTGGGATTGATGGAGAATCCAATTTAGGAAAACACCCTTTGATGAAGAAAGCACGAAGCAAAGAGGAATTTTTGCACGGATGTTTCCAAGTGTGACTGGCACAATAACACCGAGATCCCCTCTGGGAGGGCTCCTGGGGCACTGCAGACCTGTTGGCATGAGAGGGGAGCCCTGATTCAGCCCTGAGCATCCGAGCTGGCTGTGGTTGAGGATTATAAGAGCTGTTTTGATCAGGGGAAAATTTCTGTTTTTAGCACAGGCAGCAATTAAAATAGCTCACGAATCTCAACGCCTCGGGGAGCTGTCATAAAAGGAGGCAGAAAATCCGTCTTCTGGACTCCTCTGCAACCAGAGATGAGCCTGGAGGCAGCAGAGGAGGAGAGAGCCTGAGGTTCGCCTGGTGAAAAAGGACAACCCGAGACCTTGAGCCAGATCCGCTGCTTTGATCCCAAGATGGCTGTGGAGGATCTCCGGACTTCCAGCACCCCTTTCTCCCTCTCCTTTTCGGGCAGCGGCTTCCTGGCCCTGTACCAGGTTGGGGTGGTGCAGTCCCTGCTAGAGTTGGCTCCCGAGCTCCTCAAGTCTGCCTGCAAGGTCTACGGCTCCTCGGCCGGCTCCATCATCGCTGCTGCTGTGGTGTGCGGCATCGGCCTCGGTAAGAAACCCCCGAGTCCTGCCGGGAGCCCCGAGTCCTGCTGGGGCTCCTTTGTTCCACGAGCTCAGGGCCGATGCCCCGGGGCGCTGCCAGGCTGGTGGGGCTGGTGGGACTCTCCTCTCTCACGAGGCATTTCAGAACCAGCTTGGGCAGGTGCAGTTTTGGGAGGTGCGAGCTGAAAGAGCCGGTTCTTACAGCCCGAGCGTTCCCTGCCCAGGCTGGTGGGCAGAAATTACAGGGGGAAATCTGGATGGACCTGTATTCCACGGGCTCCTTCTGCTGCTGCTGCTGGGGGCAGATCTCCTGCCCTTCTGCTCTGAGGACTGAGGGGTGCTGAGCTGTGTCCCAGTCTGTGCAGCTGCAGGGGCTGGATTTGCCCAGGTAAAGCCCTCTTTTCCCTGGGTTTTTTGGGATGTGCAGCTATGAAGGGACACGAGTGGCTGTCACACAGGTATCTATAGAGCTGACAGCCTGATTTACACGTCACTTTGGCTTATCCCACTCAACCTGCCCAGAACAAGGGGAGATGTTGTGTGATTCCCAACTCCAGGTGAACCTTTCCCTGTGGCTAAAGCTCAAGGGCTTGTCAGGAGGATATTCCTGGAGGAACAGCAGTCTGCTCCAGCCCAGGGCTGGGATTTCTCTTATCGCTGCTAAAGGGGTTTTGCTTTGACCCTCTTTAAACAGAATGGAAACAGGCCTCTCTAGCAACAAGATCCTCCATGTGTAGAATTAATTCAGAGTAGTTAATCCACTTGTAATAATCACATCCTCCCATATTTCCAATTAGTGCCCATGTGTAAACAAGTGTACACAAGATTTAAGGCTCTAAAGCCTGATCCAAGTTCTGCTTCAAGCAGTGGGGACATTTAGGAGGAGCAGAAGGTTCAAGGGACCAAATAATGATGGAGGAAGCTGGGAGGGAACATACAGTTCCTGAAACCTCTGGTGGATGCTGGAACTGTTCTTCTGCAGCTAAAAATAATTCAAAACATTGGCAAATATGTTTAGACAAGGCAGAAAGGAACATTTCTGCCCACATGGGAATGAACTCCTCCACAAATAAGCAAGAGCCCCAAAATTTCTGATTCCTCCTGTTGCTCTAATGGATGGAGCTGGGGCTGTCCAGCAGTAAAAATACATTCAGCAACTGCTTTGACTGGGGGCACCAGTCCTGAACTGGGCATCTGCTTCCCTGCAGGTGGAAGGCAGCACTCACTTAGAGGGACTGAGATGATTTTGTGCCCAAAATATCTTCCCCAGAGATGGACAGTGATAACTCTGGTCAAGTTTCTAGCAAGGAAAATGAATGTGGCACAAGCTTTGTCATGTTCATACTGGGGGTGATCGGGGCAGAAAGGTGGAAGGTGTGTTTGGTGTGCCCCAGGGTGGCTGCAGTCAGGTGCCTGTCCCCTGCCCCAGGCTGGGTGAGGAGCTCTGAGCTCCCAGAGCCAGGCTGTCCTCTGTGACCCCACCAGTCACCTCGTGGGGACATGCTTGTCACCCAGATGGTGCAGGCAGGGTCAGTCACATTGCTGCCATGCTCATCCTTGTCTCTCTCCCGGTCAAAGCCCTGTCCAGAGCCAAAGCCTGCCAAGCTGGGCACAGCTCTCACCTCTTACCCGGCAGCTTCTGGGCACTTTTTCCATGTTTTCCCCCATTTCCAGGACACAACAGCCAGACAGTGACCTGGGCGTGCCCCACATCCCTGGAGGTCTGGCTCTTTCCTCATGCCCTCTGTGCAGACCCACCCAGCGTTAATCGTGGCCTCAGCATCTGCTCAAACACACATAACCCCTCCTAATGCCTGCCTTGCTCCAGTTGCCTTCAGGACACGCCACCTAATCCGTCTGTCCGTCCACACAATCCCACGAGGCCGCACGGAAACCTCTGTCTCTACAAAGCCTTGGTGCTGAGCCAGGCCCGTGGCCTCGTGCTGGTGCAGGGTCCCAGGGAGCCCACCCGGGTGCGAGGACAACTCTGCAGCTTCAGTGCTGGATGAGCTTTTGTTGCAAGAGTTTAACCCCCCAGATGAGCTCCCCATATCAGCAAAGGCACCAAATTCCCTCTATGGGATCAGGCTGCCTGCAGAGTTTGCTGCACACCTCTTCCTCCCCATCACTGTGAAATTTTTTAAACCTGGAGTCTCCTGAGCCCTCGGCCGGGGCTCCAGGGCTCTGCTGCTTTAACCCAACTCCTGGGATATGCAGACACATGCCATGGCTTTAAAGAGCTCCCCAGAGGTCGCTGGGGGAGCTCAGGTGAGCTGGGAATCCCAGCAATGTGGAGCCAGGACACCTGGCTTGCAGGAAAGCCCTGAGCAGAAGAGGTGCCCCTTATCCTCACCCGGGAGCCAGCCCAGCTCCTGGTAAGGCCCGGGCCTGCCACATGGAAAACAGGAGGTGGAAGGCAGGAATGTGATGTGCAAGTCACATTGTCATGGATAGCTCTGTGTCCCTCTTCCTGAGACTCTCCAGAGCCTTACCCTAATCCCAAACAGGAACATCTTGGGGTCTCATCTCTGCTGCAGGTGGGGATTCACCAGTGGGGTCACACAAAGATGTCCTTTGAGGACATTATAGGGGTCATGTCCCCCTTTCTTCCCTGCCACAACGTCCCCCATTGTACCAGCAGTATCATCCTGGGGTAACACAGAGGGGCTGCAAGAAGCTTTATTTGTGAGGAGTGTTAAAAATAAGATTTAAAATGTTAGTGCAGCAGGGATATTGACTTTCTCTCTGTCTTTCCCTCACCTCTGTTTCAGATGACCTAAAGGAGTTTTTCTTTGCACTGGCAACAGAAGTCAGGAAAACCATCCTGGGCCCCCTCTCTCCCAAGTGCAGCTTGCTGGCCAACCTCAAGGCTGTCCTGCAGCGGATGCTGCCCGAGGATTCCTACCTGCTGGCCTCGGGGCGGCTGCACATCTCACTGACCCGGGTGGTGGACGGGCAGAACGTCATGGCCTCGGAGTTCAGCTCCAAGGAGGAGCTCATTCAGGTACAGAGACCATCCCCTGCTGCCATAGGAAGGTCTCCACTGACTGCCTGGGGTGGACATACCCCAGGTGTTGGTGGCTTTGTTATAAATGAGACGTTTGACTAGGCCAATATTCAAGCAGTAATTAATTTATTAATTAATATGGTAAAATATGAGCAAACAGTGCTGGGTACAGTGGAGGAGTTTTCCCTCCAACTGCACGCCAATAGTTGAGGCTTACAGGTATTTATGGGGTACTCAGAAGCTTTCCTAGCAGCTTCTATTCTCAATTTCTCCATCACAATCTNCTATAGTTTCAAAAATCTTTACTGCAAGCAATATTCTAAAATTATACTTCAAAAGATTATTATTACAAAAATCTTTAAGGCTTACCTACAAGCAAAAAGTTCTTGTAAAAAGCAACATTTTAAAACTAACTCAAATGATCCTAAATCAGCTTAAGGCTTCTAAAAGTTAACTGCAAATAAATGATAGATTCCAAGGCCTTCTTCCATGCTTTATTTTCCTCAGTTATTCATTAGAATTCTTTACAGCTGTCCCATGGTCAGGCCCCACACATATCACAATCACAAGGACACACGTTACCTGTATTTACCTGACAGGAAACACAACTTTGTATTTCACAGCTTTAACTGCGCTGCCCCTTACCCGAGATGGGGACAGAGTCAGGAGGCTCTGCCAGAGCCATGGTCCCACCCCAATGGGCTCCACGAGCTTGGGGGCAGGGGGAAAGATTTGAGTTCCAGGATCAGATGGAACAAATCATGCTAAAACAGCAGCAGGTTTGCTTCCAGCCTCATGCAGCTGATGTTGGGGCTTTAATAATGACTTTGCAAAGAGCCCTGTCAGTGCTGATGTGACCTCCCAGCTCTCCCCACAGGTCTCTTCTCAGCCATCTGGCAATGGTTTTTCCTTGTTGCCTCAGCACTTTCCCAGGAGAAAAGAGCTGGACAAAGCTGCTGCTGAACAACAAGCAGCTTATTAACCAGTAAATTATCTGCTGGGAGGAGAATCCCAGGGTAAAATCCTAACAGAGGTGACTGTGGGGTCCTGGATGTCATGTCTCAGGGAGAGAGTAGAGGATGGCCACTCCATGGAAATGTTGGAGTTCACCCCATGGTGCCTCCTCTAGGCAGCCCAGGAGCCCAGGGTGCTCATTCCCAGCTGATGAGATTGGTGGGAAATGGTTGCAAATGCCCCAGCAGTGGCTTTACCACTGACAAATCCCAGCAGGGTGAGGATGCCTTGTGAGGGTGTCTTGGTTTTGTCCAAAAACCTGCAAAGACAGAAATTGGTCCCAAAGCTTCAGCTTGCCACCATCAAAGGGCAGTGCTGGACACAGACATGGAGATTTACAGCGATTAATTCTGGCAGCTATAAACTTAAAAAATGCAGTGATGTGCCCTGCTCCAGAGAAGTGCTTCCACTTCAATGAAATCAGATGTTTTCCCTTTCTTGAAGCCTTTCTTGCCACAGTCCCCAGCAAAGTCCAGGTGGCACCAACAGCCTGGTTCCAGACTTTGTCAAGGCTGAATTTTCAGGCACAAAGTCAACAGCTTTTGTCCAGAAAAACCTTGACAGGAACATTGACTTCTGCAATCCCTCTCCTCCCCAGGCTCTCCTCTGCAGCTGCTTTCTCCCAATTTACTGTGGATTCATCCCTCCATCCTACCGAGGAGTGGTGAGTGATATTTCCACTAAAACACATGCTACCAGCAGAGTGTTCTCGGGTTTGAACTTTGCATTCCTCTGACCAGGGAGGGATAGGTGTGTCCAGGCTTTTCCTTTAGTGGATGGAGGATGATAAAGCCCTTCAGCTTACTCTTCACTGCATCCTGAGATGACAGCTGGGTGGAATTGCCATCTGGAGTGTGGACGACCTTGCAGATCTCTGACTGAGATAAGAGGACGCCCACAGTGGGACCTTGAGACACAATCCAGTTATCCTGGGCAGGGCCTGTCTGCAGTGCAGGTTCATCCCTCGGCTCAGGTGCTGACTTGCACAGCTGAGACATCGCGAGTTCGTGGGAGGATCCTCCCCCAGCCCTGAGCATTTCCCTGCTCTGCTTGTCTGAGGGAAGGGAAGGAGGAGTTCAGCAGTGTTTTCCAGGGCATCCACTTCTGGGGTTGGGGCAGCCACAGCTTTTCTGGGCAACCTGTGCAGAGCCTCACTGCCCTCACAAGGAAGGATTTCTTCCCATTATCCCATCTAACCCTGATTGCAGTGGGAAGCCATTGCTCTTTGTCCTGTCCCTTGTCCAAAGTCTCTCTTCAACTTTCTTGGAGCCCCTTTAGGCACTGGAAAGGTTCAAGGCCAGGTTGGATGTGGCTTGGAGCAACCTGGGATAGTGGAAGGTGTCCCTGCCCATGGCAGGGGGTGGCATTGGATGAGCTTTAAGGTCCCTTCCTATCCAACCCATCCCCAGGTCTGTGATTGCTCAGTGAGGCCCCTCTGCACTTTTATATCATCAACATTTAATTCCAACAGCTGCAACTTCCAGTCCCACTGAGGTGGGTGGTAAATCCAGATTCCTTTTGGAATAGAGAAATTGACATTTTCCTTGCCCAGTGAGTAATCCCCCATGAATCTGCAGGCAATTATTAAACGTGAGGGCTCTACTGCTTGAGCTCAGGACTTGAATGTTAAACAACACTGTGCATTCGGTGATGTCTGAATTGGCTCTTTACTGCCAAAAATCGTTGTACAAAGCTTCGTGAGTGAAAATAATTATATTTCCATTTTAATAACTGCTGTGGATTACAGCACCTGGTCGAGGAGCTGGCTGGGTGCCACAGGCAGGGCAGGGGAAGGAGCTGCCAAAGGGATAAAGAGCACAGGTGGGACAAGACGCTGTTGGAAGTGGGAAGGGAGGACAAGCTGGGACAGGCTCACTACAGGAATGTCACCAGTGCAGCTTCTGGCTCCCAACTCGGTGACACTCAAAGGTCCCCAGAGCAAACCCTCCCTCTGCTCCTCCCCAGCGCTACGTGGACGGAGGCTTCACGGGCCTGCAGCCCGTGTCCAGCCTGGAGGAGCCCGTGATCACCGTGTCCCCGTTCACCGGCGAGCTGGACATCTGCCCCCGCGACTGCCCCGCCATCTTCTTCTGCTTCCAGATCTTCAACGGCAGCATCCAGATCTCCATAGAGAACCTGTGCAGGATCAGCTACGCTCTCTTTCCACCCAGCGCCATGGTGAGCCCACCAGGATTGCTCCCAGCTTAGTTTTGGTCAAAAGATTAATGCTGCCTTCTCAAGATGTTAGATTGAGCTCAATCTCTGCTGTTAATTAATGGGATTTCAAAGGAGAGGGCAGCACCCATTGTTTTTGTAGAACATTTTGGGGTGGGGGAGGATGGGGGACACTGCTGATGGGTGGCCAGCTTGAGATGGGGTCTGCAACCTGCAAAGGGCCAGACAAAACCAGGTGATCTCTGAGGTCCTTTCCAACCCAAACCATTCAGTGTTTCTCTGACCAGTACTGTGGTGCTTGCTGCCTTCCCAAATGGCCCTTTCCAACCCTCCACAGTCAAACAGCTTTGGACAGATCCCATAGTACTGGGGTCAGGGCTCTTTAGTGACCTCATGTGTTTCTCCTTGCAGGTCTTGAACGACATTTTCTCCCAGGGGTACCAGGACACTGCCCTTTTCCTGTACAGGAACAGTAAGTGGCACCCCAGGACCCGAGGGGCACCTCAGTGTGACACAGACAAACTTCATCCCTTTCTCTCTGTGTCTCCCAGATGCCTTTGGCTTTAACTACTTCGATGGCAATTTCCGCTTTGGCAGCACCTGTGGGAAGAATGACTCTGGAAAATCCAATGGGACTCACTCCGGCCTGTACAAAAGGGTCCCTCAGTGCCTGACCCCTTACTTCCTGCCAGGTAGAGGATTTGGGGTGCTCAGCTTGGCTTTAGGGCTGCTGCAGCCTTCAAGAGCAGCAGTGTTATATTTAAGACATTATTGAGTTATTTATTACAGTAAACATTTCTATTGCAAAGAGACTTTGTAAGAGTGGCTCCAGCTGGACTCTGGCCTGGGCTTCAGTACTTACCTGAGCTGGACAAGAGGAGTTATTGCATTTATTTCATTGTTTGTAATTGCTGGTCTTTATTTCTTTCTGTGCTGTCATTCCTGGGTTTTTCGTTCCTGTCATTCCAGGCTTGTGGAAGAAGGAGCAGGTGAACGGGCTGCAGGACCCGCTGGCCAAGGTCCTGCTGCAGCCATACAGGCTCCCAGCCTTATTCAGGAAGGGGTAAGAACATCCCAACAGAGGCATCAGGGAATGACACACAAACCAGGGGCTGTGCCTTTAGCAGGGGCAGGGCAGCTGAAGGGACACACGGAGGGATTTGGTGCTGCCTGAAGGCAAGATCCAAGGGTATGGCTGATGGGAATGCCACAGGATCTCTTGGTTATGGAAAAGATTATTACAGTGTGCATTTACCATGAACACCCTCCCCTTTTTCTGCCTTCAGCCATCATTAAACAGCCTGTGTGCTCTGCTTTCGCAGGGTGAAGAAGGTGTGGGGGCTGCTGGAAGGTGTCATCTCCCTGGTACAACGACTCCACAAGCTCCTCCAAGCCGTGGTGCCTGGTTTGCCTAGGACAGCCGTGGACAGGAGGAGGTGAGGGGCTGGGGGGCTGCAGACCCTCAGCAAAAAGAGAGCAGGGTGCAGAGCAGGGAAACCTTTGGGAACCTCACCCACTGGGTCACTGATGCTGAATGTGGCTAAAAACTTCAAATCTGGAGTGGCCCACATTAAAAGTAGCTACTTTTTTATCCATGTGATATTATTTTGATATCTCAAAGAAGCTACAACCAGCTTAGTGCCACCTCCCTACTTCAATACTTTTGTGTTCCAGATATTTATCTGCTGGGCTCTGTCCTGGCAGGACACCAGACACATTCACCAAGATCCTGAGAGATGTTCTGGCACTAAGCTCTCAGGGATTTAAGGCATATCCTCCCAAAATCTGTTTGCAAGTTCCCTCCTGTGCAGCTGCCCAAGAGAGTTGAAATGATTTCACCCTGAGGCAGCTGCAAACTCCTCAGCTGTGAGAGCCTTCTTTGGAGTCAAACATTCCTGGGGCTGCTCATCCCTGTCAGTGCCTCGGCCCTGCCTCAGCTCTCACCTTGTTTCCACAGGTAACAAGGATTGTCCCAGCAGAGCCCTGAGGGTCTCCAGTGCTGCCTGGGAATGTGGTGGGCAACACCAGCACACACCAGCACGGCTGCTGCTGCCTCACGAGGGAATTTTTGAGGAGTGCTTTTTTCTTCAGAACCTGTCTGGTTCTGTCTGCAGTGTCCCTGCTCAGGCCTCAGCTGCCTTTCCATGATGGCCGAGGCAAAGCTCCAGTGCTGCTCCTGGGATCCCACCCCAGGCTGCAGGGCCACGGGGCAGCTTCACCTGCAGACCCCACAGCCCAGCCCTTTCCCTGCCCACTCCATCTCCTCCCCACCAGCAGCATCCCTTCCCTGCTCTAATGCAGATTACAGGGAGGGCAGTTGCTAGGAAAGGCCGTGTTTCAAGTGTTTCCTCCCACTCAAAAACTTCCAGAGAGATTCCTCAGAGAGAGAGACAGAGAGAGAAGCCTTAGGGAGCATCTTACTGAGCAGGAACTAAGTTTTCTACAGTTCCCTGAAGTTTTTTTACCAGTTATCAGATCTTGAGCTTGTCATTTCCCCATAGACCTTCTTCTCCTGCCTGTGGAGGTGGGAGTGCATTTGGATCCCCCTGGATCCTCCTGCAGCTGTGCAGAAGGATAGAGAAACCTAAAGATTAATTTTTCCCCACTTCCGAGTCCTGCAGGCTGCATCTCCTGACATTTCACAAACACGTGAGCTCTCCTGCAATTGTCTGTAACTCACAGCCACACACAGAGCATGGCCCAGGCAAACACACCCTGTGGCACTGGTCTGCACACAGAATTAATTGGCAGCACCCTTAATTATCCCAAATCCATGCCGCAGACCAGAGGCAGTGGATTGGCTTTGCCCCATCTGTGTCTCCCCTTTTTGTTGGTTCCCAAAAGGCAGCAAATGGATCCCAACAGCAGCAGCTGTTTATTAAATTTGCACAAAGGGAAATGGAACAGAGGGAAGTTTCATCCAAAGGGCTGTGGAGACTGCAGGAATGGACGTGGGGAGTAGCTGAAGGCAGCTTTGATGTAACCAGACTCAAATTTAGCCAGGAGTGCTATGGGAAAGAACAATCTCCTGCATTCTGCCATCTTTGGTTAAAATCAGTGACCTGCGAATACTTTCTCTGGAATGAGTTTGCTAAAAGAAACCTGGATGCTTATTTCATAGAATCATGAAATGGTTTGGGTTAAAATGGTCCTCAAAGCTCATCCTGTTCCACTCCTGCCATGGCAGGGACACCTTCCACTCTGCCAGGCTGCTCCCAGGCACATTCGACCTGGCCTTGGACACTGCCAGGGATCCAGGGGCAGCCACAGCTGCTCTGGGCACCCTGTGCCAGGGCCTGCCCACCCTGCCAGGGAACAATTCCTTCCCAACATTCCCTCTATCTCTGTCCTCTGGCAGTGGGAAGCCATTGAGTCTTGTCAACTGGACCCCTCCAGTTCCTGATGAGGGCTCCCCCTCCAGCTTGCCTGTAGCCCCTTCAGCTCCTTGAAGGGGCTGTGAGATCTCCACACACCCTCCTCTTCCCCTGGCTGAACAGCCCCAACTTTCTCAGCCTGTCTCCACAGGGGAGGTGCTCCAGTCCCCATATCCTTTCTGGCCCATTTTAAAGGGTCTCGTTTGCATTGGATCCTGTCTGCTCCTGTCTTCCACCCATCCTGGATGGATTTACACCTCTCAAGCCCTGCAGCCAAACCAACAGCTGCTAAAATCCAGCTGTTCCTGCCACAGGACAAAGTGGAAGGCTCAGAGACAGCCAGCACTCCCCAGGCAGGCACAATCAGCCCATCACTTGCTTTTGCAACTCTGCTCCCTCCCACTTATCCAACAGCTCCTTCTCCAGGCTGCTGCAAGCACCGTCCCCACCTCCAGGCAGGATATGAGCATTTCAGCCAGCCTGAGGCTGGTGCCCTATTGAAATGGGCATTAAAATCCCCCAAAGAAATTTTCATCTAGGAATTGGACTTCCAAACCCACTAAGTGCATCTGCAAACCTCAGCCACAAACAGGAGCACAGTTTGAAGTGCCCGGTGTGTCCCACCTGCCCTATGTGGTGCTTGATCATAAACAATCAGTAAAACTTTCAGGACTTTAACAAAAATCAATCTGCAAGGAACCCCCGAACTGAGATGGTGTCAGCACAGAACCCTCCTGCTCCAACTGTGCAGGAATGAGCAAGAAAGGAGTATTTAACAATTCAGTATTCAAACTGGCTGGGTTTTGCTTTATTAATCCTACATCTTTTCAAGCAAGCAGAGCTGGTGCTGTCTCCTCTGGGAGACATGAGCTTGGAGCTGATGGCAAGAGAGGCTTTGCCAGAGGCAATGGATGGAGGCAAAGTTTGGCATTGATTGGAATCATCTTGTGCAGGAGCTTGTTTCACCCCAGGTGGGAACCCCAGCTGCACCCAGTCGGGCTAGAACCAGCCTGGAATGCTCCTCCAGGGGTGGCTCCTGGGAATCATCCGGGGGCTGTGGCCCTGCCTGTGCTGTGACATTGTCAGCACAGCCCATGAGCTCCTGGGGCAGGGCAGGCTCAGCCTTCAGGCTGCCTTCCAAGTTGTTCGTTGCCTCTTTAAGGAATAAACTGGGACCAAAGGCGGCAGTGGGCTCAGAAATGCTCTTCTGTGGCTGACCTGGCCCTAAAGGGAATAAAAAGCAAGTTGTTCAGGCTGAAAGACACCTCTGGCAGTTCCTGTGGGACAAACTGGACCCAAGTGCCTGCTCAGAGCTGCTTCCCTTGCTCCTGCTGTCTAAAGGACAGCAGGTTTTGCTATCCTCCATATTTTATTACCCTTGTACCCCTGTCTTGTTGCTTGTCTCATTCTGCTTGGAACTCAGCAGAAATGTGAATCCTGAGGTGGATGGGGTAAGAATCTGGAGACAAATCAAGACAGCAGAGCTCCCTCTGGAGCTGGATCCCACTGCAGGCGTAGAGGGAAGAGTCCTTGAGTCTGATCCATGAGACTGAGCCCAATAAAACCAAGCATGTGCCCAGTGCTGCCTGTGGCTCTGGCTGTTGGCTGCAGGTGCTTTCTGGCAGACTCTGTTTCCAGTCTGGGTACCAAGGAGGGTGCAATTCCTTGTGGAATTGCCCTGCTGGGAACATGGATGAGAGGCAAGTGCTTGTGGATACCCTGCTAATGCAGCCTGAGCCTCGTAGCATTGCAGGCTCCAGACACCTGTCCTGTGGAAATGTCACTTGTTGGAGAAATCAGGTGCAAGTTGTTCACATGGGAATCCCCCTGCTGCTTTGGCAGCATCAAAGATATTCTAGAATTGCACAGACAAACAGTGAAAGAGCCTTTTCCTGCCCTTCATCAGTAGGGCTTTTCCTTCCCAGAAGTGGAAAATCTGTTGTGCTTCTGCTCTGGAGATCGAGAGCCTGGACTCACCCCTTGATTGCTCTGTGCCCTAACAAAGGAGATTTGATTCCTCCCACAGGAGGGATTTTTCACCTGAGCCTGCTCAAAGATGTTGCAGCTGCAAACCAGAGACAGAGACTCCTGTTCTCCCAGAGCTGCCCAACTTCCAAAGAAACCTCACTCCCACCTTGTTGCTTCCAAAAACTCCACATAGCACAGACTGATGGAGCCTTTGAAAAATAAACCAGGGAAGCAGCTCCTACAGCCTAACACTGTGTCCTGCATTCCTTAGTATGTCTAGAGCTAGTTTGTTTTCAAAGGAAATCTCTTTCTGGCTTCCATTTTATGCTTTCCAACGTTATTTTTTCTTTTTAGATCTGGAATGGTAATGGTCCTATTCTTTCACCTTTATATTCCTCATTTGTTGTGGGCCTCCTAGATATAGCAGATAGTGTCATGTTTCACTTTTCATTTTAAGTTCTGTGGCTACATTTTAAATAATTGTCATGTTGAAAAAGCTGTGTAATTTTTCTTAAGCTGATAAATTTTGAAATGTTGAAAGACTCAGAAGGAAAGAGAAAATAAAGAGTAAAATTGAAAGAAAGATTGCGTTTCATCAGACACTTTGTATTTTGTAGGAACAACAAAGTGCAATCTGAAATGCTGAGGATTCACTGGTTTTCCAGGCAAAACTAGAATGGGAGTGAGCATAATTTTGCATAGGATTTCAGAAAATGAGAAGTTTTGGATTTAAACCTGCCTTGTGCTGCTTGAAAATGTTACAGCAAGAGGTTGACCTGCAGCTCTAATATGCTGTCCTTGCACTAAGCATTTCTCTGGCTGCAGCCAGAGTTTCTAAGGAGAAGCTGGGATTTGGCTGGCACAGCAAAGGCAGCTTGAACCCTTGAGACACCCTTAATGAGGGGATGTGTGGGCAGAACCTGTCCTTGCCTCACAAGGTGAGTGAATGCATGGCCTTCTCCATGAGAAAATTCGGCACAGAGCCCTTCTGACCCAGCCCCAGATGAAGTCCTCAATGCCCCCCCCAAATTGAGGCCAAGGGCTCAGTGTGAGGCCTCATTTGTAAGCCCTGACCTGAGAGGGAATTTTCTCCCATTCCTGATGTTCTCACTTGCCCCAGAGGCTCTTGGGGCACTGACAGCCATGGGCAAGTGTCATTTGAAAATTGATGGGGTAAAGGAAGTGCTGGTTCTTTACCTTCCTGGGGGTGGACAAGGTGCTGTGGCGCTTCCTATTCTTCATCCACTGCCTGGCTGATCCCTGGAGTCTCTTTGGTGTCATCCTCATCATCCGTGGCTCTGGAGTGACTACCCCACTGCTGTGGCTTCAGGTGCAGGGTCTCCTCAACTTTCTGACTGGATTCATTGGCCAGGGAAAGCATGAAGCCCTCAAAGTAATTCACCTGGAAATCCCCTGGTGGGAAGAGATTCCAGCTCTCACTGCTTGTTGCTCAGCTGCCAGGTGTGCAGCAGTGTGAGGCACAACCTGGGCTGAGTGGAAATCAGGGAGACTGATGAGCCCAGGGCTCGGGGATCACCAAACATTGCTGCTCTGTGCATCAGGGGCTTTTCAAACACCACACAGGGCCCCCGAGCCTGCGCTTCTGTCTAGAGGTCCTGGAACTTGTGTTCCCTGGGGAAAAGCTCTTTCATGGCCAGTGTGGCAGAGAAAAGGGGAGTGTGGCTCCAGAGGGAGCTTCAGAAGCCAGGGCTCAAGTCATCCTGGCAGTGCCAGGAATGCAGGCATTTCTCTGCTCCAGTCAGTCTGGGGCAGCAGCTCTTGCCTTGTGACAGCAAACCAAGGACGTAAGGGAAGCACCCAACCTCCCTGTCCTCACTCCCTGTTCTCACTCCAGTCACTTACTCAGTCTTTTTAGGAAGGAGATCGTGTCCTGGTAGCCCTGGATATAAAAGCAGTCCATGACCTGTGGGAGGAGGTGGCAGTCAGGGCAGCTGGGCTGCTGCAGGGGGCTCATGGCTCTGCCTACCTGGAGGAACAGCTCACCTGAGGTTTGGGAGGCTGGAAAATGTGCTGTAAGCGGCAGATGTTCATTTTTGAGATCTCTAGGATGCAGTCAGAGATCTGGAAGGTCAGGAAGGCAGCTGGGCCATTCTTGGGGCAGATGTCGTACTCGCCGGCGAAGGCAGAGATGGTGATGGTGGTGCGGGACACGAACTCAGCTCTCCACATGGCCAGCTCCCCGTCCACGTAGCGCTGGGAGACAGAACAGGGCACAGAGAGCAGCGCTGCTCTCCTGGGTTGATGCTAAATTGTATCCCCATTCGTCTGTTTAGCTCAGAAATGAGTATTGTACTTTTAAAAATTGGATCTGAGAGTGAAGGAGAAGCGGTGGAATGTCTGAGGTGGTTGTTTTCTAAACATAAAGAGCAGAGTCTTCAACTTTCCTACACACACGGCCTGTGCTGGCTGCACTGTGTGGACAGCAGAAGAGAGCTCTCCTTTGCTTTTTGTTAGTTTTTTCTTGGCTAGCTAAGGCAGAGAAGTTCTCTGGACTGTGATTTTTTTTCCTTTTTCTTGGCACTGTTTGACCCTGCTCTGATTAAACACCCAAAGGGCCCCAGGAGCTCCCACCTGTGTCCCACCGGGCCTGGCCTGGGCCCGGCCTTTCCCAGCCCTGAGGGACCGACAGCAACTGAGCCGAGCTCCAGCCACGGGAGAGACTTTCTGAATTTGGCATCTCTGCGGGGCACTGAGAGGTTTTTGTTGTTCAGTGTTGTTCCTGGGGATACAATTTAGCATCAACCCAGGACAGCTGCTCACAGAGCCAGGTGTGGGCCTTGTCCTCACCCAGCCCCACACCACGCTGGGGTCCTGGGGCTCCAGAGATCCAGGGAACTGCCTCATCTGCTGCTCCCGTGCTCCAGGCTCACCCCCAGCCTCCCACCTGTGCCCAAAAATTACTGCAATGAGATGGGGAGGAAAGTGCAGCAGAAGGGAGCTGAGGCAATCCCAGGGACAGGGGAAGAGGGACAATTGTGTGAGCAGCTCAGTCCTGTCTGCAGGGAGCTCGGATTCTGGGGCCCTGTTCTCCCCTCTGCACACACAGGGGGAAGCCAGCCTCGAGCTACATTGGTAGAAATCCTTAATGGCACCACTGGAGAAAGGACAGAGGCTGGAGGAGCCCTGGGCCTGAGCTGAGACAGGGTCTGCAGATCACAAAGCTACTCACCACTCCACGGAACTTTGGAATGGAAAACCCAAAGTACACTGGGACGAAGCAGCTGCAGGTCACAGCCTGTGGGTGAGGTGGGAAGGACAGAGCTGAGCAAAGAGCCACTGTTGCCTTTGGGAATAGTGGCTCATCAGTGAATGCCAGAACAGAGGCACAGCTGGGTTATTGGGCACCAGACCACGCCTGATACCCAGAGCCAGGGCAGGGAAGTAAGAAAGGAATGGGTGAAATGCCTCAATGCACTCCTTGCATGTTCAGGGTACCTCAGACAGCAATCAAAAGGGTTGATTTTTAAAACTTATTTCCTCTTGTGTGGCTTCAGAGGGTGGCAAAGACAGAAACCATGGGATGGACTAGAATAGACCAGGGCCTGTTAGGATAAAACAAGGGGTGATGGTTTCTAACTACAAGGGGGGAGATTTCCAATTGAGATGATATCTTTTACCATGAGGGTGTTGAGGCCCTGCACAGGGTGCCCAGAGAAGCTGTGGCTGCCCCATCCCTGGGAGCATCCAAGGCCAGGTTGGATGGGGCTTGAGACCAACCTGGGACAGTGGGAGGTGTCCCTGCTCGTGACAGGGCTGGAACTGGATGAGCTTTAAGGTCCCATCCAACCCAACCCACTCTGTGATTTTGTGCTGTGGGACACGGCCAGGCAGCAAATGTCACCCAGCTCCTCCCTGACGGGGCTGCTCCCACCTGAATCAGCTCCTCCTTCGAGGCAAAATCAGACACTGTCACATTTTTCCAGTCGTGCAGGCGGGTGAGGACAATGTGCAGCTTGCCAGACACCAGCTCGTGGGCGTTTGGAGGCAGGAATTTGTATAAGGCACTCCTTAGGAGTCGAGGTATTCCTCTTCCAGGGACTAGCCCAAAGAGGGAGGTTTTCAGACGACTGAGGAAATATTGCTTTACCTCATCTAAAGCGAAGAAATGCAAAGGAATTATTCTATGTCCCTTATATTATCATTGATGTACTTTCTGAGCTACACTTCCACCTGGGAAAGGGGTATTTTATTTGGCTGCTAAATGCTCATTTAGAGCCACAGTTTTCATTAGGGCTGCAGCTCCAGTGTGTGGACCCAGCTTTTCCAAGGACATTCAATATTGCAGGAGGCAGAAGTATTTTGCTTTCTTTCTCCATTTCTCCCTGTTTCCTGCACAAGGCATCTTATAAGTTTTTAGACACATGGGAGAAAATTGACAGGAAGCCTTTATATAACATTTTCTCCTGTTAGCTTTGCATCTGTGGCCTGCTAATGTGATTTCTTTCCCCTTGCTGTTTTGGGAACCTACCAACAGTCCCAAATGCCTTATGAGGGAGAGCACCTCTGTTTCTTTTATTAGATATGCTTGCCATTAATTTCAGTTAATGAGATGCAATGACTGTACCTACTCTGTTTTCTCTGTGCTGCTTAATTTACCCATGTTTTTCCACTCTTCAAGAAGCCATTGAAGTGAAAATCTGAAGAATTAAGCCCTGATAATGAAACAAAAAACTTTCGCAACTGCAAAATTCCCAGATATTCCATCTCTATTGACACAAAACAATCAAAAATCTGTAGCCCTTACCTATATCACATCCGCACAGTCCAAATGTGGATATAACTGATCCTGAAGATGATCCATAGATCCTGTATGCAGATTTCATTATGTCAGGAGACAAGTCCCGCAGAGCAGATAATACTCCAGCTTGGTATGGAATCATGAAACTACAGCCTCTAAACAGGATAGAGTAAGGTCTTCCCTCTTTTCCACTTATTTTCAGCATCTCTGCTAACTCCAAGCACCCCAGCAAGAAGAAAGCAGCTGCCCAACAGCTTCAATGGGTTTTCCAGAGCCAGACAACCCTCAGCTGTGGTTCTCTCTCCAACCACACTCTCACTGTCTTATATGCCTCTGTTTGACATCAGTCTCTGAGCCACAGGTCCAGTGAAAGAGCAGCAGTGGGCAGAAGTGGATGATGTGATGTCCTAATGCTCATTAAAATAAGATTGCTGCACTGCAGGGTGCCTGAGGTGAGCACTGCAGCCCCAGGCGATGGGGACAGCCACATGTCACCTGAGGTGTTGGGGGAGCAGCCCAGGGCTCCAGGGGGCCCCAGGACTGAGTCTCTGGGAGGGAAAAGCTGCTTCCAAAAGTGGTGAACTGGAGTTCAGTGGTACCCTGGAGTTCCAGCACAGAATTCCAGCCTCTTGGACAGTCAGAACCCAAAAATATTCCCTGGTACAAAAGAGTCTTGCAAGCGCCTGCTCAAAACTTTCTTGTCCTATTTGCAACAAGTTGCAAAAGTCCATGGCAGGGAGTGGAGAAGGTGGCTGGATTACTAAAGAAATCACAACAGAATTTGGAGAAGGTGGCTGGATTACTAAAGAAATCACGACCCAAGCTGTTGTCCTTGTTTCACAATTTCAGGGCCTGAGTTTGTTTGCCAAAGGGTAAAAACAAAGAGCCCAGGTAACAACTCGTGGTTTCGTCTGCCTCCCACACGGCTGAGGTTTCAGTAGAGCAACAGGATGATAAAGAAGGAAAGAAGGGGGCAAAAATCTGACAAACAGAGGGATTTTTTTTTGTTATCCGCATAGAAATGCAAAGCCTTCTTAGCTTTGCAGCTGGGTGAGACACTGGCAAGCTGCTAGTGGGAAAATCAGCTCTGAGGGCTGGGAAAGACAGAGGCAAGTGGCCAGCACAAACAATGACAAACTTGGACACCTTTCTTCTAATATAAACGAAAATGTGCCCAACATCTTCAAGCAAAATGCTGCCAAAATCACCAGGACGTGGTTCTCTGCCTCTTGCTGTGTGCTGGGGCAGTGCTGGGGCGATTTGGATGCAGCCCTGATCTCTGTGAGAGGCCTGTAAATCAGCTCTGAGGATGACAGAGCAGCCGTGCAGGACATGCTGGGGCTGACAGGGCTCTGGGCCCCACAAACCCCAAAGCATCAGCCCAGGGTTAATCCAGCCCCAATTCCACATGGGTCCATCACCCAGGAGCCAAGGCTCCTTGCACACACCTGAATAAAATAAAACTGAAGGCTTGAGACAAGAGGAATAAATATATCCCATGCCTAATCAAGAGGACAAATGCGCTGGAAATAATTTTCCATCTACTCTTGAGTGAAAGGATCCCCTAAGGATTAGCTGCAATGAGAAGAGTCAACTTCAGAAGCAGCTGGAGGAGAAGTGGCATTTGGAACCCATGGGTGAGGCACACAAAGATGTTGAGCTTAAGGAAAACCTTTATGCCCACTTCTGTGGCTTGGGGAAAATACCAGAGCCAGGCTTGTAGAAGCACCAGCACTCCCAGTGTTTCAAGCCTTGGGTTCCAGCCCTCTGCCCTCAGTCAGCAGCAGGAGAGGGAACTCGTAGTGTTTACACCTTATTGCACTGCTTTCCAAACACAGCTGGAGAGCTCTGGCACTCCAATCCCAATCCAAACCCATGGATCATGCCACACAGGCCATGTTTGACTCTTAATTACACCTTAGTAATATTGAGATAGGTTGCAAATCCCTGTGTTTTACCTTCTTTCCCAACTTACAGCACCAAGAAACAAACAGTGTTTGCCAAAGAAAAGCAGAGGGAAGCCAAGACTGCCCCTGCTTATTCCCTCCTAGCAGGTAGTGCCACATGTCCCTGACTTTCAAAGCCTTGGACTGTCCCTGGTGTCTTCCAAAAGGAGCAAGGAGTTAGGAAAAATTTAGCTGTAGTTTGTGTCAGAGTGAGGAACCCAGGGCTCCAAAGGGTGGTGCTTGGAAAGAAGAAATCCAGATGATCCGAGTAGGAGTGACCCAGGTGCCATAAACAGTGGTTGGGAAATGCTGCTGTGGAAATGCAGCAGCTGTTTCTGAGCCCCTCTCTGCCCTGCCCCAGGATGGGACACGCTGTGTGTGTCCCTGAGTGATGCCCTGTGTTTTAAGTCTTGTTTTACCAGGCCAAACACCCTCGTGCCTTTTGGCATTTCCCCATAAGTGGGTCAGAAGCCAATGTGAGCCCAGGGTCACTGCTCATCTGTCCCTCATTTCTTCACCCCAGCTTTGGGGACAAAGCCAAGCTTGGCTTTGGGCAAAGAGACCCTCCTGTGTGGGCCACTTTGAAGCTCCATTAGGCAAATGAAACCAAGGGATCTGTGTGCCTGACAGCACAGGCCAATAGGGCAAATAGGCTCTTCCTCCTACGGGATTCAAACGAACCAGGAGCCACCTCAGCTGCTGAGCCAGGACACAGCAGGGACAGGCTGGCACCTGCAGGGAGGTTCCCTCACCACCTCCCCAAGGAGGAGAATATTTAACACCAAACCATTTCCCTCATGGATCTGCCACAATGACAAAGCTGTGACCTCGGGGCTGCCCCGTTCTGGGAATGCAGTGTGTTGCTAACCCACTGAAAATCCTTTCAAGAGAAAGACTTTGAGGAATTTGTATCTGTTGGACAATGAATCACCCCAGAACCCAACGTGCAGCTGTCAGACTTCAAGCACTGGCACAGACCTCGACCAACAGGTCCATGGGCAGCGAGGAGCTGGTGCTGTGTGGGCAGGATCTCAGCTGGGAGCTGTGGATGTGCTGCTGCCCTTACAGACCCTGTGCCCGGCCAGAAATATCATCTGCACCTGAGAAAAACAGGAAAAGCCATGTGCCAGATGCTTTTACACACAGCCACAGCTTTGTTCCCCTTAGACAGCAGCTGGCTGCTCAAAATGCACCTCCCTGCTTGAAGGAGCTTTAGCTGGCCTGGCTTCAGGGCAAAAGGCAGCAGTCAGGAGGGGCCGAGCTCATTCAAGCTGCACACAGAGCCCTCTCCAAAATTTCCTGCTCCAGACATGCTTGTAGCAGTGCCCCACAGCAGTCTAAAAGCCCCAGGACAATTGAAAAGATCCCTACAGACCAGGAAGAATTTGGAGCCCTGACACTGCTGATGCAGATGGCACTTGGACAAAAAAGCTGGAAGGTGGTGAAGTGGGGAGGGCTTGTGAGTGCCAGAAAGCAAAGCTCCTGGGAGATCTCCAGCACAGGGGCAGAATATCCCTCTGCAAATCAGCAGGGGTTGCCTTAGGCTGTATCCTCTGGCACAACTGCAACCAAAGGGTGCTTTGGCTTCACATTTCCATCAGCAGGGCTGTGCTGACACCAAAGGATTCCCCAGTCCTCACACACCAGCCTACCCTCAGTGCCTCCTGCTCCCGTGGATAATTGGAAAGACCCTGTGATGCTGCAGGGTCCAAACCAGGGAATCTGACCATGTCCTACAGCTACAGCAGGAAGAGAAAATAGGATTGAGGGGCAGAAAAACACCAGTGCAGAAAGCCAAAAGAGCAGTCCTGGTTTGGGTTGAAATCGTCTGATGTAAGAGTCTAAGATGAGTAAAGACCAGTTTGTGTTTCTCACCTTCATGGAAGCTGAGTTTTATTATTTTTGTCTAAACAGTCCGTGATTAATCAAGGAGTTTCCATGGCACCTCCCCAGTTTAGTGCACTGGCACAGGAGCAGAATCAAGGAGTGGCTCTGGCAGGGGTCTGAACTTGCCCATGCTGGGGCCTTGCTCAGGTGCTCACCTGGGCCCCTCAGCTGCCTCTTGGCTGCCCCATGTTTCATCACATCCCAGAAGCTGCCTCCTCAGCAGGAAGGGCTGACACAGGCCCAGGGAGCACATTCCCATGCCTGCCCTCCTACCAGGACACAGATTTTAGCAGAGTTGACAACAAGAGCGAAATGCAGAAGCTGTTTCTGGGCCCGCTTTTTGTTTTTGCCGCTGATGTCACTGACAACCTTTATTCTAAGTTGGAAAGAAAAGGACTTTGCCTCGCTAACTGGCATTTCTGTGGCTTTGGCAGCTCCCAGAACACGTCCCAACACACTTATCTTTCTTTCTACCAGGAGCGTGGCGTATGAACCTCCAGCCTATCTTACGTTCAGCATTAAGGAGAGAAAGCTTTTCCCAGTTCCCGTGACAAACACCACATCCAGGGACATGAGGTGATGATGTCACTGCCCAGGGCAGCTGTGTGAGCTGCCCTGACAGTGATGAAACAGTGACTTTACACCGTGACTTCACCGGGCTCTGGAGTAGCACCCGGTGCTCCCAGCCAAGGGCAGGGCTCTGCAGGACAGACCTTCCTGCTCAGCTGCACTCCCAGGCAGACAGCACCAGGAAATGCTGGAGCAGATCACCTCCAGCTCAAAGGACTTCTGGCAGGCATGGCTTCATTTCAGGCCAGAAGAGATTCCTCAGCCTTGCCAGACCCTTATGATCACCCTGTTAGACCACTAAGAGATGTCAGTAGTAGAGAACAGAATCCCAGAATGGTTTGGGTTGGAAGTAACTTTAAACCATATCCAGTTCCACACCTGCTGTGGAACTATTCCAGATTGCTCCAAGCCCCATCCAACCTGGCCTTGAAATAATCACACAGCAGAGCCAAGCAGGAGCCCTGTGGGATGCAGGCACAGCTGGACTGTTGGGTTACTTGGGAAAAAGGAAAAGCTCAGCCTAGTTGATTTATACCCAAGTGTCATCCTGGGAGTCTTTAGCATAGGGACTACTGCAGGAGGATGATGCTCCTAAAGGATTGTGGAATCATAGAATCATGGAATGGTTTGGGCTGGAAGGGACCTTAAAGCTCATCTCATTCCATCCCCTGCCCATAGCAGGGACACCTGCCACTAGACCAGGCTGCCTCAAGCCCTGGCCAGTCTGGCCTTGCTCCAGGTGCTCCCTGGTGAATCTCTTCCTTAAATTAATGTCTATTCCCTGGATTAACTGCTTGGTCCTGGGGTCCAGTGCCCCGGTCAGGGTTCGGCTGTTCCCACTCCCATTGCTCTCAGGGCTCGGCCATTCCCTCTCCCAGTTCTCTGAGGGCTTGGCCATTCCCATTCCCATTGCTCTCAGGGCTCGGCCATTCCCTCTCCCAGTTCTCTGAGGCCTTGGCCATTCCCATTCCCATTGCTCTCAGGGCTTGGCCATTCCCATTCCCTTTGCTCTGAGGGCTCCGTGATTCCCATTCCCATTGCCCTGAGGGCTCGGTGATTCCCATTCCCATTGCCCTGAGGGCTCGGTGATTCCCATTCCCATTGCCCTGAGGGCTCGGTGATTCCCATTCCCATTGCCCTGAGGGCTCGGTGATTCCCATTCCCATTGCCCTGAGGGCTCGGTGATTCCCATTCCCATTGCCCTGAGGGCTCGGTGATTCCCATTCCCATTGCCCTGAGGGCTCGGTGATTCCCATTCCCATTGCCCTGAGGGCTCGGTGATTCCCATTCCCATTGCCCTGAGGGCTCGGTGATTCCCATTCCCATTGCCCTGAGGGCTCGGTGATTCCCATTCCCATTGCCCTGAGGGCTCGGTGATTCCCATTCCCATTGCCCTGAGGGCTCGGTGATTCCCATTCCCATTGCCCTGAGGGCTCGGTGATTCCCATTCCCATTGCCCTGAGGGCTCGGTGATTCCCATTCCCATTGCCCTGAGGGCTCGGTGATTCCCATTCCCATTGCCCTGAGGGCTCGGTGATTCCCATTCCCATTGCCCTGAGGGCTCGGTGATTCCCATTCCCATTGCCCTGAGGGCTCGGTGATTCCCATTCCCATTGCCCTGAGGGCTTGGCCGTTCCCATTTCCTTTGCTCTCAGGGCTCGGCTGTTCCCATTCCCAGGGCTCTGAGGGCTCAGCTGTTCCCATTCCCATTGCCCTGAGGGCTCGGTGATTCCCATTCCCAGGGCCCTGAGTGCTCAGCCATTCTCATTCCCATTGCTCTCAGGGCTCGGCCGTTCCCATTTCCTTTCCTCTCAGGGCTCAGCCATTTCCATTCCCATTGCTTTGAGGGCTCAGCTGTTCCTGTTCCCATTCCCAGGGCTCTGAGGGCTCTGCCATTCCCATTCCCGGTTCTCTGAGGGCTCGGCCATTCCCATTCCCATTCCCAGGGCTCTCAGGTCTCGACTGTTCCCATTCCCAGTGCTCTGAGGGCTCAGCCATTCCTGCTCTGGTTCCCATTCTAGCTGCTCTGAGGTCTTGGCCATTCCGTATCCCAGCACTTCAGTTGGAAGTTTTTTGGGCAGACACAACTTCATTCCAGCCTAGAAGACATTCCTTAGCCTATGTGGACCCTTAGGGTCACCCTATTATACCAGAAAAACACTTGAAAAGTCAATCACAGAATCCCAGAATGGTTTGAGTTGGAAGGGACTTGAAAGCTCATCCTGTTCCACCCCTGCCACAGCAGGGACACCTTCTGCCATCCCAGGCTGCTCCCAGTCCCATCCCACTGGCCTTGATTAAATCCTCAGCAGAGGCAAGTGGGAGCCCTGTGGGATGCAGGCACAGCTGGGAGTGCTGGGAACTCCAGTGTGGCTGGAGTACTCGGGGAAACTTAAGGAAACTCAGCTTGAGAGAGCTCAGAAGGAGGTTTTGTAGCTCATCTCTCCAGTTCAAAGCACTTTGCGCTGGGAGTTCAAACCAGGGCACTCAAGAAATGGTTTAGTTGTGTAGAAGTGAGAGGTTTCAAGGAAAAATAAAGGTCTCCTTCATTGCAGAAGGAATTAATAAGCCTGAGTGGATGTGCCCATGTGTCTCAGAGCTCCCCAAACTTTTGGCAATAGTTACAGTCTCATGAAATCCAGCTGCCTGTAGTGAGAGGCACCAGCTGCTGCTCTGGGAAGGGATGGAAACAGAATATTTGAAAATATTCAAAATATTTTAGCAGTAAGAGCTTCAGAAACTTAAATTGTAAAAAATGACAGAATATTTTTTCCTGTTCTGGGCATACAGTTTGGTCTGAGTGTCGTGGCACAAGGGAGAGCATTGGTTTGAGGACAACTGTTCTGCTCCTGTAGCTGTTGGGTGCTCTCCTATTTCTGCTTTAGCACCCAGAGGATTCCAAGCTCACTGAGACTGGGCTGAAGCAAGACTAAAGCACTCGTGTAACGGGCAAATCTAAGATCCAATTTCCAGTCTCTAAACACTTTGTCCTTAAATACAGCACTGAGCCCTCGGCAAACAGATGGTCTGACCTTCCTCCTGTCTCACTTGTCGGAGCGGGTTGGGCTGCGCGCGGCTGAGCGTTTGTCTGGGAGCGGAGCGGGGTGGCCCTGCCATCTGGCAAGTGGCTCTGGACGTGCTGGATCCAACTGTCAGCTTTGGGAATGGATCCGGCGTCGACACAAGCAGATCCCTGGCAGCATTATGGGGAGCCTGAGCGCTGAAAAGCAGCTCTTGGAAGGAAAAAGGCTCAATGTGGTGGTGCCGTGCTGTTGGATACGATCACAGTCCAGAATAAAAGCTGTGTTTAAGGAGCGGTCCTGCAATGGCTGTGACAAGTGACTGGAGCAGACCAAATGGAGTTTGTTTGCCTTCTGTCCCTGGCATTTAGGAGCCAGGGGGCTGTGCAGCCGGTGCTTTGCACCACGTCATTCAGCCTGAGTCAAGGAATGGATGGCAACAGTCACGATCTGTGTGAGAGCATCACATGCCAGGGCAAGATGAAAGGGACCCCAGGGAGCCCTTGGCATCTGTCACTGGCGCTTTGGAGAAGGAGGAGAGCACAGAATGCTGTGTGGGGTTTGACCTGGGGGGCTTTTGTAGCCAGAGTGTGTGGGTGAATCTGCTGGTCCCTGACAGAGCATGGGGTTTTTGAGTCATAGTCCCTGTTGTGCCTCAGTTCTGCTGCTTTAGGGGGGCAGTACTGCAGGTTTTAGGCAAAGGGAATTGCAGCTATGGATTTATGCAGGGACCTGGCTGGCTGGACTCTGTCCTGACTCTATCCTGCTTTCCCTGGGCAAGGAGATGACTTGTTGATCAGATGGCAGGGTTCAGACGGAGGGGTTGTGCTTAGAGGGCAACGTGCACAGCAATGAACAACTTGCCCTTCTGTCCCTGCTCTGTCTCAGTGTCTGCATGAGTCACAACCCGTCTGTCCTCTGTAGAGCCAAGAGGGGAGATATGGGATTGAAATAGAAATTTGGGCTGTGCTGGTATAGCCCACGCTGGCACCAAATGTGGATCAGAGCCAAAGGCTCTTCCTGGACAAATAACTGTTGTCTTTGGTGGGCAGGAACACTTTGAGCCTCAGGCTGCTCACTGCATCCCTGTCCTTTCCCAGTCTTGTCCCCTAGGACAAGCCACCAAGTTCCGGTGTCCCATGGAAGTAATTCCCAAAATAAAGCCAGGAAAAGGGGAGGGAGGGTAAGCCCTGCAATGCAGGCTGGCCTGTGCACCTGAAGAGCTGTTGGTAGGAAGAGTCTGTGGAGATGCTCAGCCTTTTAGAATCCATAGATTGTTGAGCCTTTATTCCCACAGGATCTTGGGGAAGTGCTGGGCTGGATGGAGAGAACGAGAGCTTTATCTCTGCCAAGGCCAGTAGTGCAAGGGGGGATCTGCTCAGGGCTTTGCAAAGTGGTGATTGCAGCGCAGACAGGGTGATTTGGGAGTAATGCACATCTTTGGGAGAGGTGATGGTCCTTAAAGCCCTTGTTCACACTCAGAAAATCCTTAGTGATGTCATCTGGGGACAGCCACCATCTCTCCATGTCTCTGCCTGGGAAATGAGGGAATGTGGCTCAGCAGAGCTGTGGATTTCTGCAGAGCTGCAGCCATGGATTTCTGCAGAGCTTCACAAGAGGGCAGAAAACAGCTGCAGAAGAGCCAGTGGCTCTAGGAGCCTGACAGTGACTTTCTGATGGAAAATTCTTAGGGAAGCTCAGTCTGCTTGGAGGCAGGAGCAGGGTTTGCCAGCAGAGCTGGCATAAACATGGAGCAGAGAGCAAAGCCAAGAGCAGCGTCCCTGCCGAGAGCACTCTGTGTGAGCAGCTCGGTGTTTTGTATGAGCAGTCACAGCCTTCCCCATCCCTCTGTCTCCCGGGGATGGCAAAGGGATTTTATTCCAGATACAAGTGTGGGGAGAGAAGGAAGGGGAAATGAAGCTATGGGATGGTGTTCAATTGGTTGTGGGAGGTTTGAGAAGGCATGGTTGGATGTGGTTATTCCCTTGCTCAGCTCAAGTTCAGCCACTCTTGTCTCAAAGACACTTCTCCTTCTGTTTCCCAAACAGGAATTGGGGTTTATCCCCGGAAATTGGTGTGCTGGAGGGAGAAGGGAGCTCTCCCTGGGGCAGACAAACCCCTGGCCATGCATGGTGGTGTCCAGGGAGACCCATCCTCCTGAGTGTCCCTTATTTAGACCTGGCTTAGAGAAAATCTTGCCATGGCCACGTCAAAGCGACCAGCCACGGCCCTGGGGAGCTCCAAGCTTGTCAGCTCCAAGGAATCCATAAAAAGGATTTGTATGTGTGAAATTAAAGTCACTGCCCATGCGAACAGGCACTTAACCCCCACTTCTCCAGCTCCTGTACCCAGGGGCTTTGAAGACGTGCCATGTGTCTGGCACCACAGGCAGGAGCAGCCAGCAGGCCCAGCTTGTCCTTTTCCACAGCTGAGCCCCAGGCAGCCCTTGTCCCAGCGTGGAGTGTCAAGTGAATATCTTTGTATCTTGACAAGGAGAAGGAAGCTGGAAGTGCTGATTTCCCCCTTTTCCTAACAAGCTCTTTGAACCTTGGGCTCTGACTACTCAGTACCAAGTTTCTCTGGGGCTGGAATAGGGGTTGGATGTTTTTTTCCTTTCCCCCCATTTCTAACAGAGAGAGGACAGCCCTGGGCTCTGGATATTCTTTCTCTCCTCCATTGATTTGTCTGTGGGAGCAGAGCCCAGGAGTCCTGACTCGCATCCTCTGCGCCGCCTGCAACCCTCAGACAACACCCTGCCTCTCACTGTGGGAGCAGATGGAGAATCATGGAGCAGATGGATGCCTGATGGGAGCTTATGGTGTAACCCCACAGGACCCCCTGGAATGCTCCAGGTTGCAAACCACCACAACAGGGAGCAGGGCAAGGATGGATCCAACCCACCAAGAATTTATCTTACACTGCCTAAGTGCTGGGAAGAGCCTGGGGAAATACAGCAGCTGTTTAGACTCAGACTTGAATGAAACATCCTGCGAAGCAAAGTCTTATCTCTTAAAAACCCTCACCTGTGAGGTGGAATTTTCCTGGGATGCCCTGGAAGCCAGGTTGACTCCCAGGGAAGGGTAGAGCCCATGGCACCTGGGCCATCACTCTTTCCTCATGGGAGCTCTGGTTTGGAGATGGGACTTGTTCATGTGGATCTGCTTTAGGAAATAGGTGCCAAAGTCTTTAAAATAATTTACAAACCAGTTTCGCTTTGCATTATTTAAAAGGAACTAAAAATAAATCTTTAGTTGTAAAGCAAAATAAAAACACTGCCATCTTTCATTGCAGTTATTATACAGTAGCTGGCATTCTTTAGACAAAGCTTAAAATAACCATGAACATACCAGTGAAAATAAATGGGTGAGTCATATTTGTTAACGCGGGATTAGAAGTATTGCTCTTGGCTCTCCTCCTGTGTAGCATCGCCTGCTCTTTCAAGCAGAGACAAGGTTTTGACTGGGCTGATGAAAGAAAATTTGTGATCCATCAATTCTAGGTCATCCTGAGAGGGACCTGTGTAAGGCGATTTTAAACCAGGGATTATTTTTTGTTGATTTTTCAATCTCTGGCACTGTGGTGTCGCAAATATTGTGTACTGTGAACTCATGGTGGGAATTAGATTTATACTTCACACTTTTGCTATGTAAGCCTGGTTTTGAAGGGTTAAATGCCAGAATGGTTTGGATTGCAAAGGACCTTAAGACTCATCCAGTTTCACCCCCCTGCCATGAGTAAGGACAACTTCCACCATCCCAGGGTAGTCCAAGCCTGGTCCAACCTGAACACTTTCAGGTAAAAGGCAGCCACAGCTTCTCTGGGCAACATGAATAAAGAATTTCTTCTTAATATCTAATCTAACCCTTCCCTCTCAGTTTAAAACCATTGCCCTTTGTCCTGTCACTATCTGCCCGTATAAAAATTGTTTCTCTCTCCTTTTCGTGAGTCTTCAATGTTCTGAAAGGCTGCAATGAGATCTCCCCAAATCCATCTTTTCTCCATCCTGAACAAAAAATGGAGAAACTCACTCAAATATTCATCTCCAGAGGTGCTGTGTGCTTCTCTGGCCCCTGCATTTCTCTGTTCCCCTTTTATGACTCTCCTCTCTGGGGCTGGAGTGGAGACATTTGTCCTGTGGTACCAGCATTGCATTTCCAGAATTTGCTCATGGGCTTCAGGCTGTGTGTGGTCCATCATCTGCTTTTTGACTACAAAGACCCAAGATTTCCTCTTCGGAAGAAACTTGTGCTGGCATTTTGCTCTCTGCCTCTTGCCTGCAGCTGGGCACAGAGAGGAGCCAGCAAGAGGTCATTAAAATCCCATCTCAACCACTTTGGGGCTGCTGGAGAGAGTGGGGCAGCAATGGGAAGGGAGAGCAGTGGCCCTGGTGATGTGCTGGTGGGCATGGCCAGCCAGCTGGGTCTCTTGTCAAAGTGCACTCCCTCCCTGTGGCCGAAGCAGAGGGAGTTTGGGGCAGCAGGAGAGGATGGATGCTACAGTTGTCCATGTGTGTTGCTCTCATGGAGGTTGTGGGAGGGAGGAGACATGAGTGGCCCTGTGTGGAGCAGTGAAATCTCCAGGGCTTAACGCCGTTGACAGCCTGTCCTGGTTTAGGGCAAATTTGGGAAAAATCCTCCCAATGGAGTCCCCCTAGAAAATGAATCCAAACCCCTCCTCCCCCCAGTTGGTTTGGGACAGGGAAAAAAATTTCCTTGGAAGAAAGTGGAAAAAAAGTTGTTTATTTAACAAGCAAAGCACTCCCCAGCACAACAAATGAACAACACTGAACAACAAAACCTCTCAGTGCCCCGCAGAGATGCCAAATTCAGAAAGTCTCTCCCGGGGCTGGAGCTCGGCTCAGTTGCTGTCGGTCCCTCAGGGCTGGGAAAGGCCGGGCCCAGGCCAGGCCCAGTGGGACACAGGTGGGAGCTCCTGGGGCCCTTTGGGTGTTTAACCAGAGCAGGGTCAAACAGTGCCAAGAAAAAGGAAAAAAATACAGTCTGGGGAATTTCTCTGCCNGATCCAGTTTTTAAAGGTACAACACTTATTTCTGAGCTAAACAGACGAATGGGGATACAATTCAGCATCAACCCAGGATACAGGGCAGCCCTGCCGAGTGTTGCTCTGGCAGGAGTCACCTTCCCAGCTGCCTGAGGTGACTGTCCTGGCCAGAGGGACAGCTCAGAGCTCACCCGTGTGTGCGCCCCCCTGCCGGGGTTCACAGGCAGCCCGGAGTTGGGGTGGCAGTGACTGGAGCCAGGCGGTGACATGCAGCGTTCAGGAGGCCAGAGACAGCAGTGACAGCTGGCCTTTTGTGACAAGACAGGTCCAGACAGTCAGAAAGGACTCTGGGAGAGACAGGGGAACTCATGTGGAAGATGCAGAACAAGGATTCAAGCAAGCAAATGGTCAAAGACCTTTCTGAAGGATCTGTAATGAGATGTGGAGTCTCAGCTGAATCAGAGACAGAATCCTGTAATCCTGGAATAGTTGGGTTGGAAGGAACCTTAAAGATCATCCAATTCCAGCCCCTAACTGGGCAGGGACACCTTCCACTAGACCAAGTTGCTCCAACATGGCCTTGGACACTTCCAGGGATGGGACAGCCACAGCTTCTCTGTGAGACCTGTGCCAGGGCCTTACCACCCTCAAAGGGAAAGAATTTCTTTTCAACATCTAATCAAAATCTACTTTCTTTCAGTTTGAAACCTTTCCCTCTTGGTCTGCCATTACATGTCCTGGTAAAACATTTCTCTCCATCTTTTTTGAAGACTCACTACAAGAAAACAGCCCTGTAATCCATCTACATTCAGGTCTGGTGTCCTGGGTCCCTCTGGGAGGGTCTCAAGTGGTGCAAGGTGGATTTTAGCTCTGCCTTGGGGTGATTTGCACCTGGACTTCAGCATCCTCCTCCTCCTCCTCGAATCATCCACCCCATGGCTGGCAAAATGGGAAATATGAAGCACAAGTTACTGTCCCCCCCCAATAATCTTTGTATTTTCTGGTGTCAGCCTCCTTCTGCAGGGGATTTCCGTGTCTTCCTCTTTTCATAAGAGGAATTCTTTAAATATCCTAGTCCAAATATATGCCAGCAAGAGGGATTGCTTATATTTCTAATTAAGGAAAAACCCCAACCCACCAGGGCTGGTTTGCACTGCCTGGTACAGCACGATTGTATCTCCAGTGTGATGCTCTTATTGTTTCTCTAGATCCTTGGCTCACGTTTTTCAGGGCAGACACAAGCTGGGAACTCCCACCTTGGGAGGAAAATCAGGAAAAAAATAACTGAAAAATACTCTGTGAGTGCTGCTGCATGTAGCTGACGGAAAGCATTAGCACTGAGTTCCTCAGACAGAGCTTGGCTTCATTAGACAAGTTAGTAGTGATGCATATAAATTGAGGAGGAACACATTTTTGTTATTTATGAGGGAGAAAAATGCATTTTTCTATGAATATTTGATGAAGCATCCCCTTCCCCCCTGTTCAATTTTTCCTGCTTCTTTCAGCCAAGTTCAAATGGGCTTCTGGGCAGAAGGAGCCAAACTCACTGCTGTGCCATCTGATAAAACAGCCCTGGCTTGTGACCTCCGATGTCTCAGAGGCTTCACACTTCCCTCAGTGGCTCTTAATTCTTTGATTTTTATTACTGCCATTGTGCAAAGTGTCAGAGCTGCCAGTCTGGTGTGAGAATTCCCCCATCCTGCTCCTGATGCTGCCTCCACATGGTGCTCAGGCACTGTGAGACTGTCCAAAATCTCTTTATTCCTGCAGAGACTGAAAATCACAGCTTGAAATTCCATTCCCAGCCTGAGTTTCTGTATCAGTTGGAGCAGGATTGTGGCATTAAGGCAAACAAAAATGTGGGTTGAGATGCCTGCTACAAGAAGAGGTTCAGCTGGCATGGGGTGAACCCCAGATCTTCTATTTTTAATGCCAGGAGAGACTGGAAAGCAGCACTCCCTAAACAATTTTTAGTAGAAATGCCTCGAGAAACGATTCTTCTCTTCCTTCCTCCAGACTTTGATTTTTATCCCTTTGGATTTCTGGTGGTGGGTGGAGGAAGCTGCAAGAAATGTCAGGGCAACCCCGCTTGGCTGGAGGCACATCTGGACATTTTGGGATGACAGTGGCCTTTTCTAAAATCCCCTGGCAGAGCAGAGGCGGAGGAGAGCTCCTGGCTTTCATCCAGCCCCTGGCAGCCTGGCCTCTGCCACCTGACATCCGCAGCAGCCTGGCACTCGGGGGGCACCGGGCTGCTGATCCAGGCGGAGTCAGACTCTTGGCCAACAGGGTGGCAGCTCCTTTCCCCGTTTTCCTTTGGCTCCCAAACGAAAGAGAAGAAGCCAGAGGCTGCTGGCAGCCCCAGCCATCAGGGCTGCTCTCCTGCTTCAGTGACAATGTGTTAATTGCCTGCCTGGCCAGTGGCTCTGCTGGCTGGCTGCTGCTGGGGGCTACTGGGGCTCTTTTGTTCTTCTTCCTCATGGAAATAAAAAATAAATATCTGCAAAGAGCCCTGCGTTCTCCCCCATCCATCCCAGTGAGAAATGTGGTGTGCCAGATTTGTGCCCAGAGACCAGGGGAACTCCTCAGCCCCCTGCACTCCTCCTGTGTGCAACCTGGGGGAGCAGAGGACACAGATTCCCTTTTTGCCAGCACTGAGGGTGGATGCTGCTTCTCCCCTGGGATTCCCATCTCCCCTTGCTTAACCTCACACAGCAAACAGGGGCTGGCACCTCGCAGGGAGCAGAGTCTTGCAGAAGAGGAATTTGGACTGGGAATTTTGCTGAGCAACTCTTGCTGCTCTGAGCAGAGCCAAGGGGCACTGAGGGGCTTTGAGGGGTTCTGAGGGGCACAGAGGGGATCTGAGGGGCACAGAGGGGTTCTGAGGGGCACAGAGNGGGCTCTGAGCGGCTCGGAAGGGCTCTGGGGGGCACTGAGGAGCTCTGAGGGGCTCTGGGCAGCACAGAGGGGCTCTAAAGGGGCAGTGAGGGACAGTGGGGCTTTCTGAGGGGCACTGAAGGACACTGAGGGGCTCTGAGGGGCACTGAGGGGCACTGAGGGGCTCTGAGGGGCTCTGAGGGGCACTGAGGGACACTGAGGGACTCTGAGGGGCTCTGAGGGGCTCTGAGGGAATCTGAGGGCCTCTGAGGGGCACTGAGGGACACTGAGGGGCTCTGAGGGGCTCTGAGGGACTCTGAGTGGCTCTGAGGGGCACAGAAGGGGCATAGAAGGGGTTCTGAGTGGCATTGAGGGACTCTGAGGGGCTCTGAGGAGCTCTAAGGGGCTCTGAGGGGCACTGAGAAGCAATGGACAGCACTGAGGATCACTGAGAAACACTGAGTAGCTCTGAGCTCTGTGATTGCATCCTCCGTGCTGATGCAATGGCCAGAGCTGGNCTCTGAGGGGCTCTGAGGGACACTGAGGGGCTCTGAGGGGCTCTGAGGGGCACTGAGAAGCAATGGACAGCACTGAGGATCACTGAGAAACACTGAGTAGCTCTGAGCTCTGTGATTGCATCCTCCGTGCTGATGCAATGGCCAGAGCTGGAGCTGCCTCGCCAACCCCGCCAAGCAGGGCCAGCCCTGTGCTCCTGCCTTGGGTGACTGTCACGCACAGCAGGCAAGGTTATTACGGGTGACAGCCTTGTCAGCCCTCTGAGAAATCACACACCAGTGCAGTATCGGTTGCACTTAAACTCACTGAAGACAGTAAATCTCTGTTTAGGGTGGGGTGTTTTAAGATGGAGAATGGTATTGCTGTTCAAAATCCTGCCCTGGGAGAGCCTCCTGGCTGCTGGAGCCAGCAGTATCCAGCAGTTTCTTCTCACCTCTGCTGCAGCATATTTTCCTGCTGCCCTGCAGCCACGGTGGAGCTGGTTGGTGGCTGTGCCCAGCACTGTGCAGAGGTGGCAGAGCCCTGCTCTGCCTGCAGGCAGCTCTGATGAGGTTTGGCAGCCCAGAAGAGCAGCCTCGACTCCTTGCCAGGCATTTCCCTTTCTGCTTCACGTGGTTTGGCTGGATTGTAACCCCAGAGGTGGGAGCAGACTGAGAACGCTTTCAGAGACGGGAGCGTGTGGGGGCAGTCTGGGTGTCTCTTCACTCCAGTTTCTCATTTGTGGCTGCACTAAGGTTTAATTTAGCCCTCCAGAGAAGAATTTCCTTCCCCTGTCCCCCTTCCCAAGCGGTACAAATGATTGCTATTTACTCCTGGCTTGGAGTTTATGGTCAGACTGCCATAAAGCGTGGAATTTCCTGAAATCTAGGGGGAATAGTGATGCTCCTTTGGCTGGTCTGAACTCAGAGCTTCTCTGTTGCAATGACTTCATCTGGATTTGCAAACCCAAGCACTATCTGAGGCACAGGAGGACTGTGAGGTAGGAGGCTGAGATCACAACCAAAATCCACAGAAACCATCAGCTCTTTTCCTGCAAGCTCTGGGCAGGCAATACCTTTTTGACCCATTTACAGCTGAGTCTAACAGTGAAAACCACCCACCAGGAAGTGGAGGTTGGACCCCAGCCCAAGGTTGTTGAAATTCATCCCTATCAGGAATGAAGAAGCTTGCTGGAAGAACCTCACTTTTAACAGCATCCACCCCAAGCAGATGAGGTGCTTTTCCACATAGTTCTTATCTGCAGAGGCCCTATAGACATCCATAGGGAACAGTTGTGTAGCTGTTACTAAAAGGTTGACAAATGTGAGTATATAACAGGATGGAAGCCCTCAACTCCTAGACTTGGATGGGTCTGCATGCTGGACCATGTATTTGAGGATAAATCCTGTATATTCATCCTGGAGAAGAAAAGGCTTTGGGATGATCTAATGGTGGCCTTTCAGCACCTGAAGAGAGCCTACAGGAAACATGGAGAGAGACTATTCACAGGTGCCTGGTGTGACAGGAGAAGGAGGAATGACTTCAGACTGACACTGAGTAGAGTCAGATTGGATATTAGGAAAAAATTCTTCCCTGTGAGGGTGATGAGGACCTGGCACAGGTTTGCCGGAGAAGCTGTGGCTGCCTTGGAAATGTCCAAGGCCGGGTTGGACGGGACTTGGAGCCACCTGGGGTAGTGGAAGATGTCCCTGCCCATGTCAAGGGGTGAAATTGGATGATCTTTAAGTCCCTTCCAACTCAGACCATTCCATGATTCCATGACAGTTGTTGCACCAGGGCTTCCACCAGCCTCCCTGGAGCTGGCCAGGAGTGGTGAGAATGGCTGTGCAGGACGTGGCTCCATTCCACACTCCGCTGGAGTGACCTCCTCCCGTGCCTCTTGATGTGTGACAACGAAGTCCCCAGCAGAAGGAGATGCATTATGGTGTCAAAGTTTAAATGCCAACCTGCTTGGTGCTCCCGAACTTGTCAGCACTGGCTGTGGGACACAGGGAGCCCCTTCCTCCCTCCACGTCCTGTGAGCGTGCACTGGGAAGGGTTTCACGTGGCAAATAGAGCAGAAGGAATTGAGCAGAGCATGTGCTCCTTCTAAAGATAGCACACTGGGGTTTGCATCAAGGATCCTGCCACGCTCGGCATCCTCAGCAGCTCCGTCGCCCTCCCTTCGCGACAGGTCCCCCTGGCGCTGGAAGGACGCCAGGCCCGGAATTCCTGGGACTTCCCTGCCCTGCTGCAGTGGACTAGAAAACGTACACACAGAGAAAAGGGGGGGCTGGCTCGGGTGCTCCTAGCACTGCAGGTGTGGTTTGGGGGGGCTGCAGATGCTGCTGTGAGGTGAGATAAGGCTGTGCAGCCGTACCTGAGCCCAGCTGTGCCCCCCTCGTGACACGGAACCTCTGACAGCAGGGAGCAGTGGCCAAGCCCTGTTTTATGGCCTTGACGTTGGCTGGTGGCTCCACACGTCGCTTACATCACCTCCAAGGTTACCAGAGTGCGTCCCCAAGGTGCTCTTACGGGAATTGTGTGATTTCCTGCTGTGTCTCTCCAGCCTGGCTATCGGTGTCAGGCCGGGATTCCCCACACGCAGGGAACCCCACGGAGGCTCCGGCTCCAGGCAGTGCTGGGCTGCTGGAGCAGATGTAGGATCTGGGCCCAGGATTTCTGAGGGATTGTTCGGCACATTAAATCCAACCGTGCTTGCTTGCCGGAAGGCTCCCCATCTGGCACACTCAGCCTGAGCTCACCAGGCTGTTGCTGCTCAGAAGAAGAACATGGAGAAAGGGATGGGAGCTGGGAGAGATGTTTCTCCTCAAAGCAAATCTCAAGCTGTGCAGGTCTTGGGTTGCTATGTGTAACCCTGCACCTCTGCAGTGACAACAGTGAGTGTTACAGGGTCCCCTGCAGTCACCCAGCACCCTGGTTTGCATTAAAATCTGCAGGGTCTGGGATTTTTGATGAATGTAATTGTGAATTGTGGTGTCCTTATGCAAGGATCTGTGGAAATACATAGCCCTCATGAAGAACTGACCCTATGGGAAAGGTGGGAACCAGGGCCTGATCGCTCTTTTGCAATTAAAAGGGAGAAATCAATATCTCATATGCAATTCTCGCCCCTCCCTCCCCCCCTCCAGTTCCTGGTATTGCTGGTATCCCTTCCAAACATCAGCCCCTACACTGAAACGAGATAAGGCTGACAGCATCACAGCCATCAAAAACCAGGAAGAGAGCAGAAAAGACACAACAGTGTACCTGAGGAAAAAAAATAACCCTGTCAAGTCCCATTAAAGCAAGAGAAGCAGCTGCTGCAGGGCTGAGAGGAAAGCACTCTCTGGTGAGGTCTCGTGGGGTCTGACACACGTCCAGCCGTGCCTGCAGAAGGGATTTGTGTTCTCCATGTGGCTGTGGCAGTGCTGGATGCTGTCAGGCTCTTTCCAGTTTGAAAGCTGCAGCATTCTGATGGGAAGGAACAACCCTGGCTGTGGGTTTCCCTATGGGAGAAGCACGGGTTGGGATATGGCAGAAAGCAGGAGGTGATGGAGAGGGACTGGAGAGGGACTGGAGACATCCCTGGTGCATTGGACAAGTTCTTGAATTCTTTCTCACCAGCTGCAGGTACTGAGCATTGCTGGGTGTCCCCATCCAAGTTTTCCAAGTAGGAGTGGAAAAACCCCTCGCTATATGCCACAATCTCATCTGAACATGTTTCTGGTAGGATTTGGGGACAGGACAAGCTAAAACAAAGTCCTCAGATCCTTTTCTCTTTCCCTAGGTGGGGATCAGGGAGTTGAGCATTAAATCATAGTCAATGTAAAAGCAGGAACCCTGGAACCTTCCCTCAACTGCCTCTATCTACCATGAATTCTCCCCTGGGCTCAGTTTTGTGTTTCCATCAATTGCTGGATTTTAGTGTTTACCATTCCTTGCCCTCCCTGTTGGGATCCAAATATCCTCAGCTTTGCTTTTTGTTCAGGTTTTTATGCTTGGTTGTTTTCTCAATCCAAACATGGTGCAACAAAACTGCATTTATCAGGGATTAGCTGGTCTAATCCCATAAATGTGGTTTTACCTGGCTATCAGGGCAGGTCACTGTGCAGGGCTCTCTCCACTGCTGTACTGGGCCAAAGCCCAGTAGATCCCTCCCTGTCAGGAAGACAAGCGTTTCCTTGTTTTTAGGATTATTTTGATGAGGGTTAGGAAAACAGTGGAGATGGCTGCCTGGCCTTGCAGTTTCAATATCCCCTTTTTTCACTTTGCTGTCTCTGGAACCTCAAAAATCACTGCAGGTTTAATGGAGAAATTATTATTAAAAATAAATACAAGCCTGCTTAACAGCCTGGCATTGGCCACCATAGGGCTCAAGTCCCCGTGGACAGGATTTTGAAGTTTCCTGAAGCAGCACTGAAGGTTTATTGTCTGCTTAGCTTTGCCTCTGTACCAATAACCCTCCCAAACACCAGAGACAAATATCTGGCAGCCAGGAGGAGCTGGGCACTCTGTTGATGGCAGGCTGGCAGGGACACATCGCTCCCTCCAGGGATCCAGCTGCACCTCCGGGTATGGAATTGGGAAAGGTGGGCAGGAGGACAAACTGGAGTGGGGGTGGGAGCTGTCAGCTCTGAGCTGGGCACTGGGATCTGCTCCAGGCTGGAATGTGGTGCTCTCAGGTGAGCACAGGGGAGTGCTGGAAGTCGCTGTCACCAGGCACTGGTGACATCATCAACTTCCCCCATGCCAACCTCTCCTCCACACCATGGGCACGATGGGATGGGATGGGAAAGATTGGAAAGATGAGAAGGGATGGGATGGGATGGGATGGGATGGATGGATGGATGGATGGATGGATGGATGGATGGATGGATGGATGGATGGATG